>VWZS01008631.1:0-14371 GCA_013397075.1 Rhabdornis inornatus | reverse complement strand
TTGAGACCACCGGCCCAATTCAAAAGAAACATTGCACACGCCTGAAGGACTTATAGCCTTACTTTAATAAATAGCCTTATTTTAATATCAAATAGAGATGGGAGATGCTGGGGTTATGCATATGTATTGTATGTAAGATCTTAGGAAATAAATAAAAGGCAAAAAACCCTTTCAGGGACGACTCCCATGCCGCCTGCTGGTGAATAAACATACTACTTTCTAACTTTAATTAGTTAAAGGGTCTTTGTCCGTGATCATATCGGTTTTTAACAATTCAAAATGGCCCACCTGGAGACAATGAAATGTCTTGATGAATGTGATAAGTATATTACAGTGTCAGCTTTTGCAACTGTTAGAGTGAATACTATGTGTTTTATAATGTTGACTTTTGTAAAATAAGTTTTGCTAAATTTTATAGTTCTTTTAATGCGAATGTTGTGTTGTGATGCCAGTGTTGGTGAATAATTGTTGTAATATTTACATTTAACCAATGAAGGAGCTGAAACCTGTTGAACATATCGAAAGGTAACAAGTGACTATGACCAGGACGACTGGACAAGCTCTAAAAAGGCGGGACGGAGGAAGAACTATGTTAAAATGTTTGAATATGTATATCCGTTTGTAAATATGTATTAGGCTGATGCAATACCCAGGGTATATAAAGGGGTGTTGCTGTGTTGACTGGCATGCCTCTGTCTGCGGCTAAGCACCCAGCGCTGTTCCTTTTGCTTTATTGACTTTGTCCCCTATTGTCCCTTATTAAATTTTCTTTAAATTTTAACTGAGGAGTGGGCTTCATCTCTCACAATGAAGAACCAGATGACACAAGACCCTAATATTATTACTGGTCTGAACTGTTACATGAGGGGTGGAGAACTGAGATTATAAGGGTATAATTGCCCAGGAATTTTTTTTGTTTGAGGTCCCTCTTCGGAAACATCCAGCTTAAGCTATACTGCTACTAATAAAAAGGACTACATAGAAGAAGCTCCTTTCGACTTATTGATTCAGCAGAAACCTGGAATTGAACCCGATTATGGTGGTTCGCATGTATAATTTCCATAACACAGTAAAGGCAGTCAATTATTGCAACACTTGGTTACAAGTAATTTGCACGTACTTGTTGGTTCATTTATGAAACTGGCAAACGTAGAGACTTTAAGTCTGAGGAAAAAAACGACGGTGTTTAATCTTATCCTAATGATGAATTAAATTGCAATTTTCTTTCATGTTCAGAAAGCATCCCTGTTCCTCCCAGGGATGGAACAGTCAAAGCCCCTCCCACAGCCAACCGTCCTGCTAGGCGCAATGGCTACTCGCCGGCGCTAGGACTCCCACCACAGCTCAGGACCGGGACTGCGCGAAATAACCGTCGGAGCCGCTAGTTCCCGAGGCTACCCCACCCCGCCTGGGCACTACCTGCTCCTCTGCGGAGAGAGCTAGTGGCACGGAGGCGGGACAATCCTAGGGGAAGTAGCCCCCCTGCCCCCTCCCCTCGCCGTTCCCAGGCCCAACCCGGCCGGCTGCGGCGCCTCATGGCGTCGTCACCCACCTCCAACGGCCACTCCCCACCCGCAGCCATACGGTGCTGACACACGCACAAATCCCAGATTACAACTCTCAGAATGCTCCGAGCAGTGGAACCACACCCCTCACTACCTGTGCACCCTGTCGTGTGAAAGGTGACCCTAACCGTCACTTCCGCACGCTGTGCAGGCCGGGAATGCGAGTAGCGATTGGCCGGCGCCTGCCCCGCTTTTCCACGTGCAGGGGAGCAGGAAGCGGTAACGGCAGAGCGAGCGCGGCGGCGTGAGGGGCTCCTCACGGTGAGTTACCTAGCAGAACTGCCTCCAGAGTGTGACCCGGCCGGGAATTGAAAAAGAATCCATTTAATGCGCCCTTTGATGACGTAATAATGACTAATGAGGTGGCGGTATGCTAAACGCATGGTTCGGGCCGGCACTGGTTGGGTCCCTTCCTCAGGGGCGCCCTTGTGGGATACTTGCGCCTGCCTGCGGTTGCGCACACCTCTTTCGCAATGCCCGTGCCCGTGTCCAGCAGGCACTTAGCGCTGATTAGGCCTTCTGCCGCTTCTGAGACTCGGCGGACGCACATTTGCTTCTCCGCCTGAGGCGGGTTCTGCTGCCGCCTTACGATTGGTGGGGTTCGTGCAGTCTACTGTCAGCGCCCGCCAGTGGGGCTGCGGCTGTCCGCGGGGCTATGAGGGACTTTGACAGGGCTGGACCTCGGCCTCACTTTCGAGAGCTCCGCGCAGACTCGAGCCGGCGGGAACTACAAGGGGTTTTGGCGGCGGGTTGCAGTTCCGTCCTCAGCTGCTATGGACAACGTGAGGCCTCTCCTGCCCCTTGGAAGTGCGACACCCTAATGTATGCCCTGCCCTGCTTGTCAGGGCGTGGGTGCCTTGGTCGCCTGTGTCTTAGCGATAGCGAGGCCTTATATGTGATTGAGAGTGAACTGAGGGGCTGGCTCGTGTCTTTGCTCTGTGGTTGCTATCTTTGAAGAAAAAGAAATAGAAAAGTGCACAAGAAATTCTCATGTCTGTGTTATTTTGAAGCAACTACGGCTGTTACCCACCAAACACCCCTCATTCTCCTTTCCTGATGTGGCTACAGTGAGATGGCAGGGGTTTGGCCAGTGCTCAGAGCTGTTCTGTGTTGTCTACTTTGCCTGCCTGCATTCGTGTACAATACATATAGACAAAGAAAACAAACATCTTGTGCCTGAAATAAGAGGAGTTCCTGTTGAAGTCCAGGGGTGTGGAAGTAATAAGATGGCTTTATTGAGGTATATTTATAAGAAAAAAATTGCTAATTGTGTGCATATTGTGAGATGCATCTAGTGTCAGAAGTTAATAAGGTTAAGTCAGTAGTCAACTGGGTCTACTGAAAAATCCAGGTAAATAACTGAATTAATCCAGTTTTCATCACTCATAAATGAGCCTGCATGTAAGTGTCAACTTGAATTACTTCTGTCTGCCTTCCTTGGCACCTTGGTTTTTCTCTGAGGAGTGCATTTCACTTCTTGCTCCAAAGTAGTCATGCTTTCATTGAACATATGCTGTTCTGTTGGGCTTTCTTCTGCGATACCACTGAGTTTGAAATGAGAAGATTCAGTGAATGCTGCAACTGTATTTAGATGGGTGATAAATTCACTTTCTTTTTACTAGTCTTGTGTTAATTCAGGACAATAAATTATCTATGATAAGTTAGTTTTTTATTTGTGATTTTTAGTGTTCTGAGAGACTGAAACTTTTTAAAATTTGTTGAATTGGGGGGCTTGCTCTGTTATTTTGAGGGTGTAAGATCTCCCTATAAACACAATTTGGAAGTAAATTCTGGATAGGTGGAAATGAGATTTGAGGTTGAAATTTTGTTTGGTTTAACTTTTAGGGAATTATACTTTTAACTGCAAGTCATCTATCAATGTACAATATGTCAAAAGTTGGCAAGAAAAATTAAACAGTGAAGTAAATGGCTGACAACTTTCTACATTAAACTTTATGGAATGATGGATGGAAGAAAGATGCTGATCATCTGTCTTAGACCCATCATTACAGATGAGGTGGAGGCAGCAGCATTCTTTTCCTTCAACCTCACTTTCTCTCTTGCCCTCACAAGATCCTGATATGTATTTCAGCATCTGCTTGGCAAAGCAGTGATAGCAGATAGAACTAGACTTTCCTAAGCAGTTGCTTATGCTCTTTTCCATCTCTTGGCAAAATGATTTCTCCGTGAGACAGTTTTTCTGAGTTGCAAAAAAGAGTGTGTTTTGTGGTAAAAATAGGAATTCCAAAATTTCCTTTACTTGATGCCTGTAAGTTATAAGACAATAACTTTGCTTTTATCATAACCAGGTAATTCTTCTTCAGTATGTGTTTGTTGGAAGCAAGGTAGAATTTACACATCTGCTCAGGGGTTTTAGTAAACATTGTGGCATCAGCTCAGGACTTTTCTATTCCAACCACATACAAAAAATCTCCACAAGTTAGGGAACACTTCTTATCTAGTTCCTTCTAGCATTCTAAAGAAAATTGCTTCTTAGCCACACCTTAATTTTCCATCTTTGTATTCAATGTTTGGTTTGATACTAGCAGCTCTCCTAACTTTCTTCCTTTTGTCCATACTAAGTAGAAAAATAAAGGAATTTGACATACCTTTCACTATAAAAGTAATTCAAGCCTAGTGACTGTCTTCTCTCAGAAACCGTATGTTCTTCAAAGTGAGTTAGACTATGACAAGAAACAAAGTTTCTGCATTAATGTGACTGTGAAATGTCTTTGCTTTTTCTGTGGCATTCTCAGTGTGAGCCATGTGAATGTGGAAGTTGAGGATGAGTGCTGCTGCACAGATCCAAAGTAATTTTGCCCAGAATTAATTTGAAAAATGCTTTCATTGAAGTATTTGAACTCTCTCCAGAGATTCTTTTGCATCAGCAGCACACCCTCTGTGTCTCATCCATAGGCACAGACTTCTGCTAAACTTTTTCAAGTTTGAGGATCTCTGCAACTCCCACCTCCAGCTGTTTGTTGTGTAAGTAAGAGAGGAAGAGCCATGAGATTACAAGCCTATATGTCTCTTAAAAGTTGGCAAAGAATATTTCACCTTGTAGGGGGAGAAGTATAAGAAGCCTGGGTGAATAAGAAGCTCTTTGACCCTGGGTGTGACAACATGTTAAATCCCTGGCAACTCCTGTGTACCCAGAAGCTGAAAAGTGCTGTTGTATTACATGCTTATTTAAAGGAAGTAAACATCTTGCGTTTACTAGATACAAAATGTGACTTAAGTATGGAAAATTTTAGAACAATTCTTTCACAGAGGATTGATAGAATTGCAAGAAGTAACTATAAAGATTCTGACATTATGTTGTTGCCAAGATGGAGAATATTTAGCTGTGGAGATGTTACACCCCTGCAGTATTTGCTTTGAGGGAGGTGGGTCCTTGCTGAATTTGTAGAATAAAGAAATGCATTTACCAACTTTGACTGTTTCTTCATGCTGTCTCAGTTTGAGACAAGTTAGGGGGAAACATTCTGAAATTGTCTCCTCTGAAGAAGGCAGGTCTTGGCACTCCCTCCCCCCACTGAAAGGAATTTCTTGGAGGAAAGTGAAAAAAACTGTTTATAAACTGCATATAAATAAGGCCACACTTCATTAACCCTCATGTTTCCTACCTGACAGGTAAAATTAGGTAAATCTGTTACCAAGACAGTTTGATGTTTCCATTGGTTTTGTAGTCTCTGAAAAGTGCTAGTTAGTTCATGTCTGTATAATAAGCTGACTGTGCATAGTATTTTCTAAGTGGCACAGTATTCTTACTGTCCTACCACATCTTTTGCAGACTAATCCTTTTGCCATGGAAGCCGAAGAAATTATGGAATGTATCCAGGAATTCCCTGAACACTATAAAGTTATTTTGGATAGACTGAATGAACAACGTGAGCAGGACCAGTTTACAGATATCACACTGATTGTTGATGGTATGTATACACCTGAGAACCAGTTGGTACCCAGAGAATTCTGAAAGCTGTGCTGGGAAGCTGTTGGGTTTGTCACAGGTCAACTGTCAAACTGGGCTGCTAACATTCTTGGCTCTGTATTGGTGTGTGAGTTGCTTGAAGAGTTTCAGTTATTAATCTTGGGCTGAACAGTCTCCAACAGAGATTAATAATTTTGTTTCTGCTTTTTATAGAATCCCAGAATGGCCTGGGCTGAAAGGGACCTTAAAGCTCATCTGGTTCTAACCCCCTGCAATAGGCAGGCACACCTTCCATTAGACCAGGTTGCTTCAAGCCCCATCCAACCTGGCCTTGAACATTTCAGGGATGGGGCAGCCACAGCTTCTCTGGTCAACCTGTGCCAGGGCCTCACTACCCTTACAGGGAAGAATTTCTTCCTAACATCTAATCTAGATCTCCCCTCTTTTAGTTTAAAACCATTCCCACTTGTCTTATCACTATCTGCTCATATAAAAAGTCACTCTTTTTTTAAGCCCCCTTTAGGCACTGGAAGGTGGTCTAAGGTCTCCTCAGAGCATTTTCTTCTCCAGGCTGAACAGCTCCAACTCTCTCTGACTGTCTTCATAGGAGAGGTGTTTCAGCCCTGTGAGCATCTTTGTGGCCTCCTCTGGACCTGCTATAACAAGTCCACATTATTCTTGTGCTGAGGACACCAGACCTGGATGCAGTGCTCCAGGTGGGGTTTCATGAGAGCAGAGCAGAGGGGGAGAGTAGGGAGCCCCTTCCAAACAAGAGGCTGAACTTGTACAAGTATTGGTTATTTATAAAGAAAAAAAAAAAGAAAAACAAGCTTGAAATAAAGTCACCTTCTTGCTTCTTGGTTATCTGCCTACTATTTTAATCTATAGTTAAAATAGGGTAGAACCACTCACTTATCTTTTTCTATGTGTTCTAAAGACATAAGTATTAGTTTAAAAGGAAGATGGAGATGCAAATGCTTATTATCTCATTAGAAAAGGTGGTGTCTGATAGGTCACCTAAGATTGCTTCTTATCCCAAACATGTCTTAGAATGGATGAGCACTTCAGTGAAGATAGGCAGTGTCCACTAGGGCAGACCTAGCTAAAGGAGTACCACCTGATCCTTAAAAGGATATCAAGAATTCACTTGAATAAAAAGACCTACAGAGCCTGGATTAGAAAAAAGTAAGCAAATGAAGAAAAAAATTATTCTTTGGAATCACTGTAGTTTCACTGACAACGCTTGCACAAAACTTATCCTGAATGTTTGTTCCTGCTCTAGTATTATCAAATCCACATGTTGAGCTCAAAACTGTTTTCTTGTGCAGCTGTGTAGTTCTAATACATGTTGGTTCTCTTACCTCTGTCCCATGGAGCCTTCTGGATGTTCATGCCTGCACCAGGGAGAAGGCAACACCATGATGGGAATACACAGTCTGGAAAACAGGAAGAACAGAGCTAAACCAATTTTGTTCTGCAGGGATCTTTATGCTGGCAGAAATGATTATTAAATACATCCATACGTAAGAGCAGCAAAATCCAAGGAGAGCTTTGTGTTGACTTGGCATGGCCTAGTTTTTGGTAGCGGAGGAGGGCCACAGAAGTAGCTTCTGTGAGAAGCTGTTAGAAGCTTCCACCATGTCTGACAGAGCCAATCTCTGATGGCTCTGAAGATGAACAGATGGACATGCTGCTGGCCCAATTAGAGAGGTTGGTAATGCCTCTATGATTACATATTTGCAAAGAAAATCAAAACAGTGCACACGCAGTTTTTCCAGGGGTGGTGAGGTGCCATGGCCATATTGATGCAGCCTGTGGTGAGCCTTGCCTGCCTCGCCACCCCTAGCTGGCTGCCCCGTAGCTAGCTGCGCCCTGGGCAGAAGGGCAGGGGTGGCGGCAGTGGCTTCTCCTTCCTGGCACCCCGCATGAAGAGTCATTAAATAGCGCCAGTGCTGTGGCGGCTGCCACTGCCTGCGTGGTGGCAGCCGGGCCACCTGGTCGCAAACATGGTGAGCGACTTCCTGGTGCGGAACCTAAATGAGATCGACCTTTTGGCGCTGGGGGATCCTGCAGGAATCTTTGAGTTGGTGGAACTTGTTGGCAATGGTACTTACGGGCAGCAGTTTTTCTTCTAGTCAGAGAAGAGGAAGAAGGGAGGACATGTGAGGGAAAACAACATGGTGGCACCAAGGTCAGTGGAAAAAGAGAGGGAGGAGGTGCTCCAGGTGCTGGAGCCAAGATTCCTCTGCAGGCCATGGTGAGGACTATGGTAAAGTAAGCTGTCCCCCTGCAGCCCATGAAGTCCACGGGGGATGCAGAGATCTGCTCACAGGCCATGAAAGAAGTACTCATGCTGGAGTGGGTGGATGCTGGAGAAATCTCTGTTCTGGTGGGAGACCTGAATAGAGAGAGAGGGCCCGTGCTTCCAGAGATAGAGAGAGAGGGTTCTTGCTTCCGAACTAGAGCAGCCTATCCTTAGAGGACTGAACCCCATGGACGAGTGACCCATGCCGCAGCAGTTTTGGGAAGACTGTCCATGGCAGGGCCTCACATTGCAGCAATTTTGGCAGGACTGCTGCTCGTGAGATTGGAGCCATGTTGGAGAAGTTCACGGAGAACTGTCTCTGGTGGGAGGGATGCCATGGTATAGCAGAGGAAAGACTCCTCTCCCTGAGTGAACAGAAAAAGATCTCGAGTGATGAACTGATCAAAACCCCCACGCCCTGTCTCCCTGCATTGTTGGTGGGAAAGAGGGAGGGGCTGGGAGGGGAAAAAAGGTTTTTCAAAGTCTTTTTTCTCTTCTCATTATCCTCTGACTCTGTTAAAAATAAATTTACCTTATACCTTTAAATTTGAACCTGTTTTGCCCTTGGAATGATTTCTCCCAATCCTCATCTGTTGTGGTTTGACACTGGCCCAATGCCAGGCACCCACGAAAGCTGCTCGCTTGCCCTCCCCTGCCACAGCTGAGCAGAGGAGAGAAAAAAAATTAACGAAGGGTTCATGAGTTGAGATAAGGACCAGGAGAAAAACACTTCAAGGGCAAAACAGGCTCAGCTTAGAGGTACAAAGTGAATTTATTACTAACAGAATCAGAGGAGGATAATGAGAAGTAAATTAAGCCCTTAAAACACCTTTTCTTCCCCCCAGCCCCTTCCTCCTTCCCACCGACAATGCAGGGAGGCAGGGCATGGGGGTTTTTGGGTCATTTCATCACAGAAACTTTCTCCCGCTGCTCTGGGAGAGGAGTCCTTCCCCTCTGAGACCATGGGGTCCCTCCCATGAGAGAGTTCTCCATTAACTTCTCCAGCATGGGTCCACTCTCACAAGCAGCAGTCTTACCACACCTGCTGCAATGTGAATTCCCCCCATGGGCAAACAGTCCTCCCAAAACTGCTGCGACATGGGTCACTCTACGCAGAGTGCAGTCCTCCAAGGACAGGCTGCTCCAGCCTGGAAGCAAGGGCCCTCTCTCTCCACTGGGTCTTCCACTGGATTACAGCCTCCTCCAGGCATCCACCTGCTCTGGTGTGAACACCTCCCCCACGGGCTGTAGGTGGATTATCTGCATCCCCCGTGGACCCATGAGCTGCAGGGTGACAACCTGCTTCACCACGGTCCTCATCCCAGCCTGCAGAGGAATCTCGGCTCTGGCGCCTGGAGCACCTCCTCCCCCTTCTTCTCCNTCTTCTCTGACTAGAAGAAAAACTGTGTGACTTTGCTTTGATTTTCGTCTTAAATATGTTATCACAGAGGCGTTACCAACCTCTCTCATTGGCCCAGTTTTGGCCAGCAGCATGTCCATCTTCAGAGCTATCAGGGATTGGCTGTGCTTGACATGGTGGAAGCTTCCAGCAGCTTTCCACAGGAGCCACCTCTGTGGCCCCCTTGCTACCAAAAACTAGGCTGTGCAAAACCAATACATCATTTCAACTCATGAGCCCTTCGTTATTTTTTTTCCCTCTCCTCTGCCCAACTGAGAGCAAGAGAAGATGAGCAAACAGCTTTTGTGGGTGCCTGGTGCTTGGCCAGTGTCAAACCACAACAAGCTTGGATAAAATCTGAGAGCTGAGCCCAAGACACACAGGAAAAAAATTGAACAGGAATTTCCCACAACTTAAATATTTGAAAAGAGAAACTTTTATGAGTCCTTCAGCTGATTGAATTGCAGAGCTTCAACAAGGTCACTGATGTCAGCCAGGATCTGCATAAGATGGGACAGTCTAGCTGCAGTGGTATCCCATGTTACAAGGACACATGCTAAGTGACTATGTGCTGCTGGAATAGATTTGTAGACTGGGTGATTCTGCAGCTGTTCTCTTCTCTGCATCTGCACTTATTCTGCACCACGAGTAAAGGTGGTGTTATCCTAAACCAAATTTTTTGTCTCTTTGTAGGTCACCATTTCAAAGCTCATAAGGCTGTTCTTGCTGCCTGTAGCCAGTTCTTCCATAAATTCTTCCAAGATTTCACTCAGGAGCCCTTGGTGGAGATTGAAGGTAGTCTGATTCATGCAAATTAAAACCTTCAGAGTTGTGTGCTCATGCTCAAAATGAATGTAGTATCCCTGGTTTGGGCTTAAATGCATGCTTGATCATATTGATTAGCTTTTTAGGTATCAGCTCTTGAGTTGTGAGGTAATGTGGTTTCACCCTGACTGGCAACTAAGCACCACAGAGCCAGGCTGGCTCATTTTGCACCAGTGGGATGGAGGGGATAATCAGAAGTGTAAAAGTGAGAAAGGAACTCATGGATTGAGATAAAACCAGTTTAATAATTAAAAAGAAATAGTAATTTTCTAAAAATTATAAGTGAAAGAGAAAAGAAAGAGGAAGAAAAACAAGGAAGACAAGTAATGCAAATTAAACTAGTCGTTTGCCACCAACTGACCAATGCCCAGCCAATCCCCTAGCACTGGCCCCTCCATCTGCCTCCCACACACACTTTATATACTGAGCATGATGTCATATGGTCTGGAATATTCCTTTGGTCAGTTGGAGTCACNCCAAGATTTCACTCAGGAGCCCTTGGTGGAGATTGAAGGTAGTCTGATTCATGCAAATTAAAACCTTCAGAGTTGTGTGCTCATGCTCAAAATGAATGTAGTATCCCTGGTTTGGGCTTAAATGCATGCTTGATCATATTGATTAGCTTTTTAGGTATCAGCTCTTGAGTTGTGAGGTAATGTGGTTTCACCCTGACTGGCAACTAAGCACCACAGAGCCAGGCTGGCTCATTTTGCACCAGTGGGATGGAGGGGATAATCAGAAGTGTAAAAGTGAGAAAGGAACTCATGGATTGAGATAAAACCAGTTTAATAATTAAAAAGAAATAGTAATTTTCTAAAAATTATAAGTGAAAGAGAAAAGAAAGAGGAAGAAAAACAAGGAAGACAAGTAATGCAAATTAAACTAGTCGTTTGCCACCAACTGACCAATGCCCAGCCAATCCCCTAGCACTGGCCCCTCCATCTGCCTCCCACANATGGAGAGAGACTATTTACAAAGGTCTGGAGTGCAAGACAAGGAGGAATGGCTTCACACTGACAGACAGTAGGTTTAGATTAGATATTAGGAAAAATTCTTTATTGTGATGGTAGTGACCCTGCACAGGTTGCCCAGAGAAGATGTGTATTTTTTATCCCTGGAAGTGTTCAAGCTCAGGTTGGATGGGGCTTGGAACAACTTGGTCTAGTGGAAGGTGTTCCTGCCCATGGCAGAGGGTTGAAACTAGATGATCTTTAAGGTCCCTTCCAACCCAAACCATTCTATGACTGAACACAGGTCCAAAACATAGCCCCATGCTAGCTACTATGAAGAAATTTAAATCTGTTCCAACCAAAACTAGTACAGGTAGCTACTGCCACTGGAAAAAGCTTCCCCTGAAGAAAAATTAGATAAAAAGATACCTTTGCTGTGATGCAAGAACAGGATAGATGTGGAGCAATACCTTCCTGGTAGGTAAGAAGAAATTTCCTGGAGCAATGCAGCTTCTAATAACTTACTGCTCAGAGATCTTTTGAGAGAGAGATATCATATTTTTATGTTTAAATTTGAACTTTTTTATTTTATACAAGTAGCTTTTTGTCCATCTTATCCTTCTTTTTATCTTTGTCATGGAATGACTCTAGTTGTTCCACATTCACCTATTTCTATAGCAGATTTTTTATTCCAATGTGAGCCTTTGAAGGGCAGCATCTTGAAACTGGCTATTGGAGTAGTGGGAGCAGGCAAGTGTGAAAGACTGAGGAATTGTTAAAAGAGGCTGTTTTTCCTGCTTGTAAACAGGTGTAAGTAACATGGCATTTCGTCACCTAATTGAGTTCACCTATACAGCAAAACTAATGGTCCAAGGTGAGGAAGAAACAAATGATGTTTGGAAAGCAGCTGAGTATCTACAGATGTTAGAAGCTATCAAAGCACTTGAAATCAGGTAAATACATACACCTCTTTTTCTTCCCAACACTGAACTGTAGAGTCTTAAGAATCCTTGTATTTTGCAGTGCTCTTCTTTATCCCGAAACCTCCTAAACTCATGTGATATTGTATACTCTTCTACTATAAGATATGGGTCAGAATTACACAAGCTAAAAAGATTAATGTCACATTCTTTGGGCTAGAACTCAATGACAAGTGACATGGCTGGTAAATGTTGCAGACATTGCAGGGCTGTGACTTTGTGATAACTAATACCAGGTCTCTATACTGACTGCCTGCACCTGATTGACAGCTGGCTGTACAGTGATGATATCTCTCAGGTAATTAGACCACATTAACAAGTTTGCACTGCTCTTTTGATTTCATGCAGCTTTCTGCTTTCAAGATAATAGGCAGTGATTTTAAAGCTTCATGTGGCAAATTTAGTCTCTCAAACTTCTTAAACAAATGTAGTTGTTATAATTGGTTTTATATGGGATCAGTACTTAATCAAATGTTGCAGTAGTACCTTTTATCCAGTACAAGGAACTGTAATCCATTACCAAACTCCAACCTGAGAAAAGCAGGTGTCATTCCCATCATGCTATTTTTTTCCCCTTCCTTCTCTTTCACAAAGTGCTGTCATATTCTCATTTCTTCTGTACGCTATACTGTTCTGTCATGAAGCAGGGAGAGGAGCAATAAATAACTCCCAGCATTACAGTTATCCTTGCTTTCTCTTCTAGACATGCTGAAAGGTCTTTGTGTTCAGGCTGAGGAAAGACTGTTGTTTCATCTTTATCTCCCCATAGACACTTAGATAAGCAAAGTGGCTCTGACACTGAGTTCCTCTAGTAGCCAAACACACAAAACCTCCATGACATGGTACCCTGGAAACTTGGTTTTTGATATCAGTGTTGGTTTTTTTTTTTTGGAATCAAGTTATTCTGTTGATTGGTAGCAGAGCTGAATAAATATGTTGGGGTTTTTTAATAGAAAAGATAGGATCGTACATTTCTAGTTCTACTCTCCAACCCAAACAATACCCTTTTTTGACATTATTGAGATTAAACATGGTATCACCAAAAGAACTTTTTTACTTTTGTTTGGTTTTTTGTTGTTGTTGTTGTTTAAGGAAAAGCAGACCTTTACTGTCTGTTTGAGAAATTTAAGACACTTGAAATTGAAAAACTATGTTCTAATTGGTAGCACTTTGAGTCTCTGTACACTGGTAGAGTTGTTTAACCAGGATTCAGATCAGTCTGTCAAGCTAAACTGTCTGGTCTGCAATTAATTCCCACTAATGTATGTTTGTTGGTTATGCAGCACTAGTAAATGCTATAATTCTTATGTTACAAGGAAATAAATGTTTGGCTTAACACACACATGTGCAAGCCAGTCTATTAGAATTATTTCCATTGTTCATAGATTTTTGGGTAGGTGTTTTTTGGTTAGAAAAACAAACTTGATTACCACTGTCAGTCTCAATTTTCTCCTTCACAGTAGGAAGAGGACAAATTGCAGTACAGTGCCTCTAGCTAAGCTTTGACTAAAAGGGGCAAGCATCAGAAACTTCAGCTAAAGTAGAGGTTATTATAGAACTAACCATTTGTGTAAGGCATCAAAGAGTTGCACAGCACATAATCTAGACTTGAAAGAAAACAACTAGCTGTTATTCCTTGAGGTACGGTGTACTGTATGTGTGTATCCTCATTCAGTTTCACACCTGAGCCACGCAATGTACTCAAGGACAGTAGTCTCCTCTTTGCTGAGCAGATTATTATTTTTGTACGTGGTCCTGGAGCTCCTTGCAGTAATGTGCAAAGTAACTGTCACGTTCTAGGCATCAGAAATATGGTGTAGATGAAACTCTTAAGTTTAGCTGCTGTGTCTTCCTGTGTCTGAATATAGTAAGGTGCAGTTTAATAAGCTGTATCCTGCATTTGGTCATTAGCCACACATCTCTGCTGTATGACATACTGATACTGGAGAAAAACCTTATCACCCCTATTACTAAAAAACCTGAAAGTGATAGGGAGTAGGTTACATAAAAGGATTTATCAGGCTGCAAAGGAAGGTAAAGGTACAAATTACTCTGATTACAGTCTGATTTGAGGGGAAGATATCCACTCATTTTTAAAACTGATAATCAGTAGTTAAACCTCCAGCATGTAAGTGCTGTGGATAATCATGAGTGTGTGACTTCAAAGCATTGGCCCAGTGTCTTGGGATGATTTTATGATGATGCTTTATTCCCTGTCTGCTTTATGCCCAGAAAACAACTGCTGTAGCTTTAAGATGGACCCGGGGGGTGGGGCGGGGAGCCTGGAGCTCCTGCGCAGGCTCTGTTTAAGATCTCTCTCCGACGTGGTCAGCGGCTACACGGATTGTTACTTCATTGACTTGTTTGCTGGATTAATTTTCGCCAATTTAGGCAATAAGCTTATGGGGTTTTTTTC
>VWZS01008624.1:0-139881 GCA_013397075.1 Rhabdornis inornatus | reverse complement strand
TGCTGATCATCCGTTCCTCTTCTTCATCCGGCACAACAAAACTCTCAGCATTTTGTTCTGTGGCAGATTTTGCTGTCCCTAAGGAGCAGATACCTTGGCAGCATAGTTGCCATCACACAATAAATTTACATTTCCCTAGAACAAGGTGACTCCTTTTGCAGTAATTGTCTCTCTCAGCTGTGCCTGAACCCTCTTGTGTAGTCTTGTTCATGGGCTTGGCAGGAATAACAGAGCTGCTTAGACAAACACAGCACCTGCCACGTCCAAACCCTCCTGCGCCTGGATGCAGAGATCTGCAGGTTTTTGCTGGCACAAGAACCATCCCACTTGGTCTGTGAGCGCTGCTTCTGTGCTTGACTTCACTTCTGGTGTCCAGCAGGCAGAGTCAGGCAGGGACAGCCCATGGGAGAGGAGAAGTTACTTTTGTTTGTGACAAGGCTGGAGCACATTTGTAGCTGCCTTACCCTTTTACCTTCCAGTGTCATCCATTTAGTGCCTGGATACATTGCCTGGAGCTGAAAGGAGTTTATGGCAGCCTGTTCCAGGTATTGCTGAGCATGCTGTGCAGATGTGGGTTTTTGTCTTGTGTCTGGACCAGCAAATAGTCAAGAACATTTTTGTACCAGATGTTCTTAGAGGGTGTTTATGGGGTGAGAACCATCATCACAGGCGATCTTGAGTTTGTTATCTCTCACCTGGTTCTAGTCCTTTAACAATGAATGTAGTCTAACTGTAGAATACCAAACACAAAGCTGAAACATCTTTCCTGACACAGGGATGTTTTTTGCACTTTCTGTTTTTGAAATACTAAAAGAACTGTAAGTGCTGTAGAGGTCTGTTTCTTTCTGCTACTATTAATAGTGCATTTTTAACCAGTTTTCTGAAAGTCACAATTATTTCTTGTAATACCAGCTTCTGTGTAGCTTGTTTGGAATTCATCACTAAACAGAAGATTTTTCTGGATTGTGTAACCCAAGGTTCTTACTTGGATTGCCATGCATTAGTGGTTGGCCTTGAAAGGGTTGCAAGGTATTTAAAGGATAGCATGGGGATCCCCAGATAGTAATTTTTTTCTGGGCAGGACTGCAACACTTCCTCTTGGTTTTTTTCCATAGGTTCAAATCAAGGCTTGGTGGACATTATCCAAAAGGTGCTAGATGGGCCTATCCTTTATTCAGTGCACAGTAACACAGCTGTCTCAGGTGAAGCAAACAAAAGCATTTTTTGCAGGGGAGAGAGATGAGTCCCAACACTTTGGTCACCAGGATGCATGCCATATGCTCCAGTTAAAGGGCTGGTGCTATGTACCTGAAACCAATACGGGCGGTATAGTTGCGGACATCCTGGAAGCCAGACCGAGGACTGATGGAGAGCAAAGACTGTGATAAACCAAAGGGAACTCCCCATGCAGTTACTTTCTTTGAAATGAAAAAGAAAAAAAAATGCGTGAAATGACTTTATAAAAGATAAGTTTAAATAGAGACACAGGGTGGGAAGGCAGAGAGGAGCCTTCCTGGGCAGCTGGGGTGCACTTGCCCCTCGGGTCTAAAACACCTGGATCTCTTACCGCTGGCGCAAGGTGGGAGTTGTTGGTTAATCCCACTGCCGAAGCTCCCCCTCTCTCCGCCGGGAAACCGGGGACACTCGGACGGGAGAGGCCGCGGGGTAACACCTGCCTCCCCGCCCCGGCGGGGTCCCCACGGGTGACACCGCGGTGTCATTGCTCAGCTCGGCTCCTTCCCATCCATCCCGCCCCGCCCCGCCCCGCCGCGCCCCGCGCTTCCCGGTAGGTAGGCGGCCAAGCGGCTCTTGGATGCGCTGGTGCTACTCCGCTGCCTCCGCCCCTGCCCCCGGGGCATCCTACGGGAAAGGGACGGTAACGGGACGAGAAGGGGAAATTTTTCCTCTCCGCCTCATCGGCGGGGTCTGCGCGGGGCGGGGTCGCGCTTCCCGGGCACCGGGGGTGGTCACTGTCGAACAGCTGGTTTGGGTGAAAGGCTTGCGCAGTGAGCACGTGTAGGCAAACGAAAGTGAAAGTACGCCCTGGGGCTTGAGTTTGGATATTTTTAGGGGCGTTGGTGGCCTTTCTTTAACCTACAGCTCGGTAAGAACGTCGCAGAGCTGCCGGGTGTTTATTTGTCTGGCACGGAGGAAGCCGATAGTGATATCTGGCAATCGCTGTAGAAAAACTGTGCAGGAAACACCCACATTTTGGTGTAAACTCCTCCACGCAATTGGAGAAAATAACAAACCGAGAGTCCGGCTGCAAGCAAGCACAGAGCAGCCGCACTCTGAGCTGGGTGAGCAGGAAGCTTGCAGAGCATCTAGCGGCGCCGGCACTGGCCCTGGGGTGGGGTTCTGTGCCTGACCCGGCCCTTGCGCCTTTCAGGCTGCTCTGAGCATCTCGCCAAAGTGCATCGCTGCTCAGTGCCAGCCCTGCTGCAGCTGTGCCTGTTCGGCGCTTCGCTCGTGTCTTCGCCGGTCGGTAGGTGACCTGCAGCCCCGGAACCCCGGGCTCCCTGCCCGTGCCTTTGGGGCCAGCCCAGCCCCGGTGCTCCTGCGTGCGGCGGGCAGGCAGCTCCGTGCTCCTGGCAGCGCAGGGCGGGCACAGCGGTGCTCTCCACTGCTCCAAGTCAGCGTGACCCGAAGCCTTTGGCGGGGTTGACTCCGCTCAGGGGTATGGGTTTGTGGCATGAAGACGAACAGGTTACTGAGAGGTGTCTGAATGTCCCTGAGCAGATACTTTGAATGTCTTCTGTGCACTGTAGAGGAGCAGAGGGAATGCTGCAGGAGGGAGAGACCTGGCGCGTGCTGGGTCTGTGAGGCTAAGGGACTTTTGCAATCCTACCAGCACATATGCTTTCAATTTCAGATCTGCAGGAAAGGAATTTTTAAAAACAGTGTCTTTAAAGTTTGTATGATAAAGAAGGTTGGAATACACAATTCACATGGAAAAAATCCCCTGCTTTTCCAGTGTGACTGATTTTCTTTTTAAGAATGAGGTGCACTGACAAGGATATTCTTGCTGTTTCTGTAAACAGCTGCATCCAGTTTAATCCAGTCTTTACTGTGTGACTCGCACAAGGTTAGACAAGGTGTTTGAAGAATGTTTCCCAGCGTCTTTATCAACTTTTATTTTTCAGCTACAACCATGGAGAATCTGTCTAATGCCAACAGTAGATTTGCACTTGATCTGCTCAGAAGGTTCAGTGAGGCCAACCCAACAGGAAATGTTTTCTTTTCACCTGTCAGTATCTCTGCTGCTCTGGCTATGGTCCTTTTGGGGGCCAAAAGTAATACAGAAGCCCAGGTATTGAAGGTTAGTAAAATAAAATGGTCATTAATTTTATTTTTCTTTTTTTACATTAAAAAGGGTTGTGTTTTAGAGGAGGGAAGATTAAATTAGGGTATTTTTATCTGTTCAGGACAAGATTTCTGCACATTCATGCAGTCATGAGTCATGCACACTGAGTCTTCCTCAGACTCTGCAGTTACCCTCTGCCTATCCTGCTCCAGAGCCCTCTATCTCTATTTCCTATGGCCCTTGTTGCCCATTTAATTTCAGTAGTTAATTCTTGACAGAGGAAGCTAATTACATTAGTCAGTATCCTTTTAAATGGATCATAATTTCCAGCAGCTAGGCTTTGTGGGTTTTCATGAGACATTTTGATAAGCTATTACTTTATAACACAAGATCACCAATGGTATGTTCATCTTTAATAATTCTGCGTGTTTTTGTAAAAAACACAGTAGCATTCTATAGTTTTATATCTAAAGTGTAGCAGCTATGATGATACATGGTGATGCTACCTAAGTATCAATCTCTCACTAACAGGCACGTGGATATCTCCTCGAAGGAGTTAAGCCTGCATGGTTATCGTTACCATAGTTTTAGGGTAGGTAGGGTAGTTTAAAAAAGCCTCTTTATAAATTGCAAACATGGTGCACATAGGAGTGTGCCAGGTTCCCCTGAAACCTCTGTCATGGAAGGGTCTCAGTCACTGTTATTTTTGCACCCTTGTTAGGCTAATGCCTGTAAAAAGGTGTATGAGTCTCCTCATTGCAGTCACCATCATGCATTTGCCTATGAATAATTTCACCTTTGTATTCTGGACTTTAGGAGGAACTGTTTTATACTGTTGAGTGTTGCTATGCTTACTCATAAAAATTACTTTCCTACCCCACTTGTTCAAACAGACTTTGAACGTATTTCATGTAATCAGACTGACTGCCCCACCTAGGATAAACCTACTGACAGCAGAAATAATGCAAAAGGAACTTGGGGGGGAAATAAATGTCTTTCAACACAGTCATTCTCAACAGGGCATGTTCCTGAACCGTAATACTTCACTTATGAACACAATGCTAATTAAAGAGGCAGTGATTAGCAATTGTCAAGAGCTGTTTGCAAGGAGACAAAAATTTGTTTCCGGGATCATAATTCTATTGTAAGGTTGCCTCCATGATGTTCTTGCTCAGCCATTCACCTGTACAGCACAGCTTGCACTGAGGTGGTCAGCAAAGCCTGACCAAAAGCCCAGTGAGAGAAAGAGAAGGCTTTCCTTGGAATCCAATCATTGCTTCACAGCAGTCTTTCCTAGTGGCAAACACATGATTTAAGTTTGAATATGAATGTCCCTGCTTTGGTGTAACCTTCCCTGTCCATGAGGTCTGGCATCTTCTGCTGTCATATCTTTAAACCTTGGCCAGCCAGCTTGCCTCTGGAAGAGGAGGTACTGGTAAAGAGATATTGCAGTAATTCATTCGATCTTAAAGCTAATACATACTTTTATATATATATCTATTTTTTTTTTTAATGTATATATATAGTATATATATTTATAGATAAAAAGGTATATATGAAGTGTGTATATATTTATGGAGTTATATTTTCATAAAATTATAAAAGATAATTGTTCTAAGTTTTCTTAATACCTCACCTGTGATAGTGCTGACTGTATGTTCTGAAAATATACCACCCCAAGTTCCCTTGGGCCAAAGGCGTAACCAAGAAAGCAAAAGAGTTTCCATGGCATCATCTCTCTTTTTGATTCCTCACCTGGGAACGGGTTCTTGGGCCCAGTGGCCCACAGAGGAGAGGCCCACAGAAATGCAAACAGGACTTGGGGTTGTGATCAAGAGCTTCATCTGTGACTGTGTATAAACCAGGATCACAGTGCAAGTGGCTGACATGGGCAGTGTATCACTGAGGGACAATTCTTTGAGGGACATTCTTTGAGGTTTACAGAAGTCTGCAAGCAGCTTACAGCCTTCTCTTTCTTCAACCTACTTACTGCATCCTACCCTGCTGCATCAAACCTACCCTACAGATTCACTGTATGTTCTTTTAAGACAGTATTAACAGCAGCTAATTAACTTCTTTTTATTTCAGACACTTCATCTTGACAAAGTTGAAGATGTTCATTCAAGATTCCAGGCTCTGACAATGGATATAAACAGAAGCAATGCTCCTTATCTCTTACGGCTGGCCAGCAGGCTCTTTGGAGAGAAGTCCTACAGCTTTCTGCCGGTACAGTGGTGCACATCAGGATGGCATGTGGTGGGATCTGGGGGGGAAAGTGCAGCTGCTTGAGTATTTGGGAAGTAGAACTATTCCCAAGCCTATTTCTAAACGTTTCTGGGAAGTTGACAAAAGTGTTTCTTTCATACTTGCCATGTGTGTTTCCGTAGCTGTGGGCATCTGCGCCTCTCACCTAAAGGTGTAACACAGCAAACCCTTTTCTCTTCTTGTTCACTTCTGCTGTTCCTGTCCTCAAGAGAACAATCACTTGTCTGTGTTCTTAGTTTACAGTAACTATCATGACATCCCACTCAGTTGCAATCAGCTTTTTAGGATTTTCATCAGAGTAGTACCACGTAACTTCAATATTTTTGAAAACACTATTTATTTGGGAGGGGGTATCGAATATGTTTTAACAGCATGCCTCTTCACCAGTGAATTACAACTTTGTGTGCAAATAAGTTGGTATTTTGGGGAGTTTTGTTTTATCCTAGCTGTGCTTGAGCCTGTTTCAGGACAATGATAGGTAAATATTGCAACACCTTCAGTAAGCACCCCATCAGCTCTAGACATGGCTGGTGTACTATGAGGCTTACTCTAAGAATGAGGAAAAAACCTTTTAACTTCAGAACTCTCCCAAGCAACACACTGTTAGAACCCCACCTCAGAGCAGGTGACAATCTGAGTACACCTTATCTACCTGATAATTAGATGTTTTCTTATCTGCATGCAGTGAAAGCTATTCTTATCGTTCTAAAATCTAGGATTTCCTGACTAATACACGAAAATTATATGGAGCTGATTTGGCTACAGTTGATTTTCTTCAGGCTTCTGATAAAGCCAGGAAAGAAATTAATGAGTGGGTCAAGGAGAAAACTGAAGGTAAATTACTTTTTCATTAATAACTGGCAGTGTTTCATATCTTGGGAGTAGGAATGGGCTTTATTCTCTGCTGTCTTTAGTACAGTTTAATTCTGCCCCGGGATACTCATTTGATGCATGGACAGAAGCAGAAATTACCTAAGCAAGACATTTAAATAGTTCCATAAGTCCTAAGAGTTTTCCATTTTGTTTTTGTGTTCAGGCCATGAGTGCAGGAGAGATGCCTAAACATGGACATGTACTCACGAGTTGGAGAATTTGTTTTAGTCTGTCTTGGTCCATATATATATTTATATATATATTTCTAATTTCAGTATTCCTTAATATGGTGTTCCGTAGAGGTGCTCTATAGTTCTTGTATGATGAGTAGATGAGTTGCATGTGACAGTTTAGACTAACAATATTACATTTTCATCAAATCACTGTATATCAAAAGTTATAGTAGTGTGTATTAAGAAAAAGTATGGTGAAGTAGAGACAGGTACTGAAACACATGTTATTACAGGAATAGATTTGTTTTATATTTGTAGTATTTCTGTGGCATCAGTTTCTCAATGTGTATTTTACATGCCATCAACTTACTACATGATTTTGTTGTGACCCTTTTTTCTGCTGCTTCTGAAGGCAAAATCCCCGATCTGCTGTCTGAAGGATCAGTTGATAGCCTGACCAGGCTGGTTCTGGTGAATGCTATTTATTTCAAAGCGAACTGGGCAGAGAAATTTCATGAAGCTCACACCACTGATGCACCATTTCGGTTAAACAAGGTAATACAGATACGTCCTGGTAGGACATATCTAATGAAAAGGTCTAATAATATAGGTGGGAATGTGAAGCTTTGCTTACAGATAAAATAATTAAGAAATATGAAGTAATTTATTAATATTTTAATTATTTTTTATGGGTTTTAGTATTTTTCTTTATTCAGCAAGCTATTTGTTGTCTCACTTCCTAGAATAGTATTAGAGACAATTCTCACCTATGGTTTAGGACCTGGTAGGGTTTCTGTCTGCAGCAGGTCAGCAGCTATGAACTGTGTCTGTTTGTGATGCTAGGTAAGCTGTCTTAAAATGACATGACATTTTGATTAAGCCCCATCTTCATGTTCTATATTCCCTTTTGTTAACAGCTTTACAAGTTACTGTATGCAGCCATCTGCTTTATGCTAAACAGAGTTGATCTATGTTGGCTTAACATTTTCATACAGCAATTTGAAGAAACTTTCGGTTTCTGTGAGGACTGTGCTACAGAAGCCAAAGGAGAACCAAATGTAATACAAACTCATTATTTCTTCAGAAGAAATTGTTATTAAACAAGCAGTCAGAAGTCTGAAAAAAAGCAGTTTTATAATGGAGGACAAGTGTTTACATAAATGCAATTTTAACTTACTTGTTTCTTGTTCTTGTTCTTTAAAAGAGTGTTTCCTTAACTTTTACTTTTGGTGCCTTTTATCCATCCAGAATGAAAAAAAGACAGTAAAAATGATGTATCAGAAAAATAAATTTAATTTTGGATACATCCCCGAAGAGAAGATCCGTGTTTTAGAGCTGCCTTACGATGGAAGAGAACTTAGTATGATCATCCTGTTACCTGATGACACTGAAGAGGACTCCACTGGACTGCAGAAGGTGACCCATCTAAGCTAATGCAGTTGTTCAATGTTTTTAAGTTCAGCCATTCAAAATTAAAGCTTTAGTGAACCCATATTCTCAGGGCACCAGATCTATCTGGTGTATTTTTAGACAACTCTCTACCAGTACAGCAGTAAAGAAAAAATGGATGTACTGCACCAGGGAGAGAAGTTGTGTTCTGATTTTGTGGCTTGTGTTTATGTGTCCTCTGCTGAACGGAACCATGATGGAGATTGAAAACAGAGTTAACTCTGAGAATTAACTTGCCTCAATTGTTTTTAATGACAGAATTTGTCTTTCAGTAGCTTTGAAAGTCTTATTTTCTTAACCATAAAGTAGTGAGACTGTTTTCCATTAAATGAGCAGCTTCTTTGAGCTCTCTGATTATGATTTTTGTTACTTGTTTTTAATTAGGTAATTCCATTTAGTTAGATTAAACAGTAAGAAGACTGTTTTGTTATCAGTGCATGTTTTCCCCTTCTGTACATTGCAGCAAGAAGCAAATGTCTGCATTACTTTGTAAAGTAAAACTGCACTGACTCCACTTAATTTTAATAGTATTTTTGTGATCTCTATTTAGCTATCAAAGATATGAGTATGTTCATTTTTGCGTAGCTGCTTTACCATTGCATAATGTTCTATAAGTAAAGCCTCATAAATGTTACTGAAAATGAAATACTACACTGGTGATAAGTATTGCTCTCTGTCCTTTTAATTCTAGATGGAAAAGCAGCTTACCTTAGAGAAGCTCCAGAAATGGACAGAGCATCTGTATTCTGCTGATGTTCATGTGCGTTTGCCAAAGTTTAAGCTGGAAGAAAGCTATGACCTTACATCAGATTTAGCTGCTATGGGCTTGGTGGATGTATTCAACAGTGGCAAGGCTGACTTGTCGGGAATGTCAGGGGCACGTGACCTCTTCCTCTCTGCAGTTGTCCACAAGGCTTTTGTGGAAGTGAATGAGGAAGGCACAGAAGCTGCAGCTGCTACTGCTGGCATTGCTATGTTCTGCATGATCATAGAAGAGGATTTCAATGCTGATCATCCTTTCCTTTTCTTTGTTCGCCACAACCCAACACAAAGCATACTTTTCTTGGGCAGATATGCTTCCCCATAAAAGAAAACTTAGCATTTGCAGCAGTTCCTGCTGTTGTTAATGAAAGCTTTGTTCCTGAATGAGTTAATCCTACTGTCATGAGTTCCCAGTAATTTGACTGAGATTCTGCCTTTCCATTAAGACAAAATGAGAGAAAACGAGGAGTAATTTATTTTTCTTTCTTGAGGTTGACATCATCTTTAATTGAACAAGGAAGATCTTGGAGTAGAAATAAATTTTCTTGGAAGAAATGCATGTCTCTTAAAGCACAGTATCACCCTTTATGCATTCTCACATGGGTTTTTCTGTGTCGACAGCTCCTCATCGTGATAACCAGTCACTCCTTAATAATCCAGTCACTCCTTAAGCATAAATACTAGGTTGTTCTTACAAAGCTATTCCTCCCTAAAGTCCTGCTTTACAAAAATACTGTAATAAATTGTTCTAGGCACTAAAAGGCATGTCTCAAACTGCTGGGTTTACCTAGTTCTATCATGAAATAGAAGGTGAGATAACATTTGTTTAGAAACATCTATTAATAGAGAAAGGATTAAGCTATTTAAACAAAAGTAACCCCTTGAAGCTAGTAGCCAGAAAAATTGCAACACAGCTTTTTAATGAGAAAAAATGAGTAAGAACTTTAGGTGACATGTTTAAGGAGGATTTTTAAAATTTACATTAAATATTACAAGAAAATGTTTCAGGGATTAGAGATTTTAGGTGCCTTTTCAAAAGTTCAGAAGCTGCCAATATGACATGAGGTTCTGGCCAGAGCTTGTGGCATTCCCAAAAGATAGTTTAGCTTCACAGAGGGGGACTAAGTATAATCTGCAAGAAATATCTGATGTATTTCTCTTTATGTACAAGGATTCTACATTTACTAAGCTGACTTCCACTACCTGTTATGCGCAAACCTCTGATACTGTACCACAGCCTTATTCCTGGTCGCCAATGTAATTACATACTGTCATGTTCTGTGTTTATTTTTGGAGGTTATTTGCTTGTATTTTGGGTACTGTAACATTTACCTGTACAACCTCAGCTCTAAATGGGGCAGTATAATTTATATAATTGCAAACTGTATTTTAATCTTGTCTTTAAGCAACAAAGAAAAGTATTTTACTTAAACTTTTGTTCAAAATGGCTATTTTTTGCATGCAATTTAGTATTTCAGAGTACCAAAATAACTGCCTGAAGAGCAGATCCAAAGAAAACCGCTGGCGCAGCAGGTGCGACCGGCTGTCTGAAGTCGTTCAGAGTAGGTAAAAATACTGAAAACCAAATTACTCAGTAGAACAGATGATTGCATGAGCCAGCAGCTTTCCCTGGAAGTGTAAGCTGAGCTGCTCGCCCCCACAGGGAGCAGGGGGAGGCACAGTTTTATGAAAGGGCTCAAGGACTTGGTCTGCAACACCCGGTTGCAAAGGCTCTGGTAGGTTTGCAAAGGAGAGTTTGTATTGCAGCCTGCAGATGTGAATGCAATCCTCTCTGCACTGAGTGCTTTGAAAACCCAGTGCCTTGCAAACAAAAAGTACTAGCACAAAACCCATGCAAAAATTTGGAACGCTTTGATGTTGTGTTTTTTCTGAGTTTCTGGGCCTTGTTTCAGCATTTTAGCAAAAAAAGCTGCTGCTGCCATAGACAGCGTTTGCCAAAGAAAGGGTCAAAAACTCCATTTTAATTACATTCTTATCTTTATTTGCACAAACTCAGTCAATGCGTGCAAGGCTTTTAGGGCATCAATTATCAGGAAATCAGAAGAGGTATAAAACCTTGCATGATTGTACAAACCAGTGTAGCTTCAGGAAGAGGCTGATGTCTGTCTGTATTTATTGTGTTGGTATCAGCATTCAGTAACTGAATTGTAACTCAATTACACTGAGACAAGTTTGGTTTTCTACAGACAGGGTGCACAAAACGAAGTATCAGCAGTAAGAATCTCATTAAAAAAACCTTCACATTCAACCATTTAAAAAAACCCAGCAACCCTACTGGCCAATATTCCCCTCCCATAATTTATGTCCCACAATAAGATGATAGTGTTTTTCCTTAATACTCCTTGCTTTTTTCCTGTGCTCTTGTCAGCATAAATGACTGACAAGGGCTGACTCCAACAGAGAAAACTGGCATGCTATCCCTATTCACATTTCTAAATAATAATATGCTGCTTCAACTACCTCTTGAGGATTTTGTTTGTATAACTACTGAATGAACACAGGCCTCACAAAGTTCAAAACAGGGTAATTTTGTGTACAAGATGTTTTAACTCAGGAAAATGGTAGAAAATACAATCTTAATGAGTTAAAGAGATACAAGATGAGAGACTGGAACATCAGAGGTCTCAATATAAAATCAGGAGTTTAGCCTTAATCTTAGCAAAGTAGCAGTCATAAATCCACACCCACCGCATAAAAAAATCTTGCTTNATATTATATATTTTATATATATATTCCTAAGGGTTTATATTAACCCTTAGGAATGCTACATTAAAAAGTCAGCCTGACTGCAGTTAAACTCTCCAGGGGAGAACTGGTAAATTCTTGAGCACCTTGAGTACTTGAGTACCCTGTTCAAAGCCAATTTGCAACAGGCTGCTGGTTTGAGTTGACAACGTGAGTTTCTTCCAGTGGAATAGAGGATTACAGTAGCTGGATTTCCCCCTTCATTTTGGCCTCTCTTAAGCAGACCAGCCCTCATATAACAAGACAAAACTCCGAGAAATATTTGTTCACTGTGCTGTGATGAGTAATCCAGACTGCCCCTAACTGGCTAGGAAAGCCCTTTGGTTTTGCAATTTAAACAGAAAAACCACCACCACCCACCACCAATTGTCTGCTTTTTGTCTGATTCATACAGTTGAAATTGCTCATCCTAGGAAGTACATACCATAGTGTGGATAAGGAAGACAGTTATCTCTGCATTTTACACCACCTTATTCTAGACAACTTTACTAGAGATAAATTTACACAGATGAGTTACCTCAGAGCATGTGTAGTTCCCCTTTTCTATTACATTTTTATGTGTCTGCATATGATCAAAATCCTCATAAAGTACATAAACCTGATGAAGTCTTGGAGATGGATGTTTGTCTTGATTTACTGTGGTTTATAACAGAAATAAAACCAGTCCAATTCTCTTGCACCTATTGATATAAAAAGGTACAATTGAAATCAGAACCTTGATTTGGTTTGGGTTTCCTTTTATATTTTTTTGGTTAGGTTTTTGTTGTTGATGTTGTTTTTGGTGTTTGTTGTTTGTTTTAGTTTGGTTTTTTTTTTTAAACTGTAGTGAACTGTCATATTATCTCATGGTACCATCTAAATGCATTTTGTTAGCCATATTCATTAGGAGGCCTACGCAATCCCAGACTACTTAGTAACAATAAAAGACAAAAACCACAGCCAAAATCCTGGAGAACGCAGCCTGTCTGGAAACATGCTGAACATGCAGGGTAGCTGCTGGCAATTCAGATAATAAACTAATCACAGCAGCCAGAAAATGTATCTTCAGGATAGACAGCAATTCAAACAATCAGCTTGTATAAACACTCCCATTTTAAGTCATTTCATGGAAAATGGTATGCAGTCATTTTGGTCAAGTGCTTTTCTCTCAACATGAGAGAAAATGCTCACAAAAAAGGGAAAAAAATGCAGTCCAGAGGTTAAACTGAGGGTTTCAACTCTTGTGCATGGAAAACAGGACAAGAAAAATTCAAGCAATGATTTCACATAAATATTTAGTACAAAAGCCCAGACAACTCCTTGCCAGCTGTATCATCCAAATTTTTTTTAGAGTCAAATGAGCTAAATGATAGAAACAATATTCATTTAGTAATTTTCTAAAAAAATACTGCAATGGAACTCATTTGGGGCATTATTTAATTGATATTTCTGTTGTGGCTATCCATATCTTTCACATGGGTGTGTTACTACTGGAAGAAACAACTTACATCAGTACAATTTGTTTCTCAAAGTACTGAATTCCCCAACATGGAATGACTATGGCATGGCCTTTCTCATGTTCTGCATTATTTCTTAGAGGGACAACTCATGTAAGAGAAAAAGAGACCGTGGCATGGTGGATTTTGATGGTATTCCTTACAGCAGAAACAACTGTTACCTGATGGCATCCAAATTTTCTAGTGACTGCAACATTTGGTATTTCCTTAAAGCTCTACACTCTGAAGAGTAAATAAATACACCACTATACCAACATGCAATTCATAACAATTTTTGCCCTTCAGAGAGCTTCTCAGGATAAACCCCAGGTGGTTAAATGCCAGAAAACATAGAAATGTGCTCTGTGATTTTTTAATTTCATTCTTTCATCTTGTGCTTTTGAAGCAGTTTCACTAGGAGATTGGCTTCTGCTTGTTGAAAGCAGCATTGTCAGTCCTGTGTGGAGATTGTATAAATTGTGTTGAGAGGAAATGGATGGTTTTGCCTTGGATCTGTTTTGGAGGTGATGGGAGATGGTGTGGTGTGAGATGTTCACCTCTGAGTGCATCTGGTCCTGATGGACTTTCTAATGCAGCGTGGAGTTCTTCAAACACAGGAGATGACCCTCTCTAAAGGGACATAAAAGAGAGGCACACCAGCAGCAGGGAGAGAGTGGGAAGCAGCCACTCTCCAGTGCTGCTAATTACCACAGGGAGGAAGAGAAAAGGTAAATATACTTGGCTTGGAGAGCAGCCATGAGTACAATGGCTTTGAAACATTAACTTCTTGTTACCGATATTTTGGTAGCCCATTAGACGGCACTGTCTGACGGATCTGACCTGAGGGGCACGATTTCTGCCTCCACTGGAGGCTGAGGAACAAAGCAACACCTCTGAACCCTTTGCCAACCTGTGCTGCCCTCTGAAGGTGAGCACATGCTGGTCAGGTTTACCCCAGCATTGGAAAAAACCACACCTTGCTTTATTCCTCCAAAGGCATTTCAGAGGACCGTCAGGATAAAAATACTAAACTAATTAATTACTCCCTTAATTCATGCAACAAGAAAGTTCCAACCAAACAACAACAACAAAGTGAATTGCGTTAACAAGAAAAGCATGCAAATGTACGTAAATGAAGCTTGTTCAAATACTTGCTTCTCTTTAGAACACCACTTTGCCGAAAGCATTCAAAAACTACTTATTTGAGGTAGGAGAACAGAGAGATGTTTAAAGAGTATGACTCAAACCCCCTAACAGTACACAATCATGCAAAAGGTTCAATTTCTGAAATATTTTAGTTGCACCATGATCTCTGGCTTGAGCCCTACATCATGTATAAAAGGAGTCTCACAGCAAAACTAATCTCCAGTACAAATCACAAAGTTTTGGAGGCTGCATATCCAAAACTTTTGATCAAGGCCAAGGATCAGCAATCTGCCTTGAGAATTAAGAGCAATAAGCAGCATAAAGTTGGCTGCTGGACTTGGCACTGCATCCTCAGCCCACACACCTCCTGGCTTGTGAAAGTTGCTCTGAATGAACTCCAGATGTGCAGCTGTGGCAACCCCTCTGATCTAAGTCCCACACAGCACCACATAACTCTGCTGTCAAGAAATACCCACCTGCAACTGGTGTGTTCCAGACAGCTGACCCGCAGGTGGCTGAGTCATATCACAGCTGGAGAGAGGCGCAAAGAGCTCGGTAGCACTCCAGTGGCCATTTTCATGACTATTCTACTTACAAAATGAATTCAACTTGCTCTGGGAAGGAGAGATAATAAAATTAAAGGGATATCAAACTTTTAAAACCACACTGCTGTCATATGAGTAATTAAACAAATGCATAGACACTATTTGTAACAGCTTTATTGGTTTAGTAACTGTTGTACAAAATTGGTCTCTGAAACATTACAGCAAAAATTACTCTGTAATTATATTTTGTACAGTATTTTAGCATGGGGGTACAATTTACTATTTTTCTGGAAAATAACGTTCTCAAAATCTGAAATAGACACTGATTTTAAAAAGCAGCACAGTAATATTTCTTGTCTCACAGCAAGAGCCAGAAATAATAGTCTCTTGTGTTTTTTTTTGTTTCATTTAAACCAGTGACAGCACTATATGGATAAAGCTTATTTTTGCATTTCTACATTGCCTAAATGCAATTCTTTACAAAATACCTTCTGAACAACAGCAGTAAAAGCAGAAGGATAAAAAAGTATCTGGAAGGCTTGGTGGCTTAATCCTTTTAACCATGGTAACAGGCAGCTGAGACTGTAAGGGGAATTTTTATCCCAGTAGAAATGTAAGCCATAAAACCAAAACCCATTCTGAGCACAGCAGTCACGTTTCTCGTTCCTTGAAGAAATCTGTTCCTTTCAACTCTTCTGGTAGATAGTCCTGCTCCACAGGTTCCTTGTACATGGGGTTGTATTTGTAGCCTTTTCCATAGCCCAAGTTCTTCATGAGCTTTGTTGGGGCGTTTCTCAGGTGCAGAGGAACAGGGGGCAGGGGTCCCTTGTGCATCCTCAGGCATTCCTTGACGTTGCCATATGCCCTGTACACCTCTATAGACTTTGGGGCTCTGGCAAAGTACACTACACACTGTGCTAGAATCACCTGCAAACAAGCAGAGGGAAAATGTTAAATGACATCTTTCAAGCTTTTTGGGAAAAGGTCTGCTACTCAGGTTGTTTGTACAGCATGGCAGGGATTGTGTTTTTAAACTGACCTCTGCCTGCTACTATAATATGAATACTATTATTTAACAACACCATATCTCCATGGTTTTCACTACTAGAAAATACTAGCTACTTTATCACAGAAAAAAAAGACAGAGAAAAATGATATATGTTAATGTATCACATTTTAACAATAAATACACAGTGACTTTTATTTTAAACTACAGCATCTATTTTAAGAGCTACAATGTTGTCTTGTCAAAGAAGGGGCATGCAGAATGAACAAGTTACTAAGTCTGCCCTGTCATTGCAATTTGCTTCTTTTTATAGTTACAGATGGTTTTACAGATTGCAGAACTTTAAAACCAGTGAATTAGTGAAGCCTTTACCTCACATTCAGGCATTCCAATGAAGTGACAGCCTTGATAAGCAGCAACTGCTTGAGTTAAAGCCAGGGGATCTGCCAGTCCTACAGAAAGGGATCAGATAAAAGCAGGCTAATGTCTTTTTTTTTTAACTTTATGTCTTTCTTTTTAAATTTTCTTTTTTCCTTTCCTGTAAGGTATCCATACACATTTCAGAGCTGCCTTCCACAAGCTTTCCTCTGCCCTCGGGGGAGGGGGGGGAAATTTAAGCTCTGGGTATGATTTACAGATTGAATCTGCTGCCACACAGTGGCAGCCTGAGCAGTAACTGACCATGTGTGATTCTCATACTTTTTGAAATTAATAAAGAAATGGGGAAGTACTGCTATACAGACAGCTTCCCCAGATCTCCTAACTCTTCAACCATCACATATGTGCTGAAAGTGTTGCTGGATCTGCTACTTTGGATAAGTACACTAAGATGCCTTACAGCCAGGGAGCCAGCTATCAAACCTGAGGTTTGCAGGTCAGGGTAGGCATTCATGTGCCAGACTCAAAAAATCAGACATCCCTGGAATACACGCTCTCTTTGGCACAAGTTTACTGGTGCTCTACAACCAGCACAGTTTAAAAGAATCCATATTAATACACACCAACCCTGACCTCAAAAACATTTGTCTTTCCTGAAATAGGTAATCATCAGAATGACACCTCATGTAGGTCTCTGTCTGCATATACAAAGTTTTTGCTGGAACAAAAACATGTGGAACATTTCAGTATTTTGTACCTATTTTGCATGTAACTGTTTTGGGCTTGTTTTTCAAAAGCCAACTTTTAGAAACCGGAGAAGCCTAGCAGATGTCAATTCAATGCGATATTCCAATGTGAAATACTGAAAATACTGACCTATATCTTCACTTGCAAACCTCACCAGCCTCCTTGCCACATAGAGTGGATCTTCACCTCCCTCAAGCATTCGAGCAAGCCAGTAAAGGGAGGCATTTTCGTCGGAGCCTCTCATAGACTTGTGCAGGGCAGAGATGCAGTTGTAATGCTCTTCTCCTGTTTAGGATGGGAGAGAAGCAAACACAAAGCTGTTAGGAGGAAACTAACTTAAATGCATTTAAGGGAACAGAATGTATTTTACTAGATCACATAAGCTGAAAAGACATTTCACATAATCTAAAACTTAAAAACAAAGTGTGCAGTAAAGCAAGAGTTTGATATGCTGTTTAGGGGTGAGAAAGGAAATGCCATGGATATACAACGATGTAATGTCAATGGATACAATTTGGAAAAAACAGAATTGCAGTGCACAACCCTGGCAAACCCCCATGACACGCTGAGTTCAACTGTGGACACCTGGACTACTGCAACAACACATGAAATGCTAGAGTCCTAAGTAAAAAGTGGGAAGACTGAAAGAAATACAAGGCTTTTTTTTTTTTTTTTTTTTTAACGTTAAAGTTTAATATATGAATAGATTTGGACTCCAATGAGAAACAAAGCTATTCCACAGATCTTCTAGGGCTACACTTAAAAATAGGGAGCCAGTATTACCCACACTGAATGAAACCCTTCCTGCTTACGATTTTCCTCTGTGCAACTGGTTTTGATTCTTATGCATGTCTTTTAATCAAACTTGTAAGAGTATTTTGCTGCAAGTTGTTAAACTTCCCATGTTATCTGCCTTTTTTATTTTTTCAAGTGCCTGGCATTCCTTGGCTCACAGCTAAGTGTGTATTTTAAAGGCAACTGGCTGCATGCTTAGCCATCTGTTAATACTCCTCTTCTTCCTAAGGCTACAAGGATTTACAGCCTGAGGGCCACATCAGAACACACCAGGTCACTTGTAGGCCCTGAAAAATAAAAGCGCTGCCTGAGTGAGCTTGAGAACCAAAATCACCATGCTGCTGCAGTTGCTCCTTTTGTAGCCAGCAAGACCTCCACCTCCCAGGTCCATTCCCCCCATCTCTGCTCCTGCTGGAGTGTGATTCTGTGGGGAATTCAACACTCTACAGGCGAGTACAGACAGTCAGACAGCTATTTTTGCTAGGACTCCACACAAAGAGCCCTGGCATGCAGCCCTCACTCGGGCCAACACAAACAGCACGTCCGTGCTCCATCGTAACACTTGAGTCAGGAGCAATAAACCCAAGCAGCTGAACTCGCATCATCCTCTTGCAAGAGGCATCTCTTGGTCTCTTAAAAGTAAGGAAGATGGCCTTTAAATATCTCCAGAGGTTGCACTCACCCATATTTTTCTGCTAGAGAATTTATATGTTGTTTGGGCTACTGTAAAGTGTCATATGTGGGGATACCAGCTGGAGGGGCAAAAGGAATCCAGAGGATAGGTTTGGTCTAGATATATGTACCTGCAGGGAACTTCAGACATCAGGATGAAAAGGGAATTAATTTCCTCCTTTTATTTCCTTCCTTACAAAGTTAATGCTGGTGACTGAGCTACAATGACAATACTTACTGTCATTATACATCAGAATTGTGTATCAATTAAAGACAAAATATAGTGATGCGCATTGGAGAGAGGTCTTACATTTCTGTCTAAAAATACAGTTTATAGATAGCCTGAGATACCAAAAGCAGTTTAAAAAAATTAGAACTTTTAGTAGACTTTTATTTATTAGCTTTCTCATGCTGGTTAGTTAACATACAAGTTTGGGCCTTATCAGTTCAGTTGAGAGACACACACATATCAGCTTATCAATCTCTGCTGTGTCCAGATGCCTCTTGAAATTGAAACTATGAAGAATTTTTGGAATCAAAATACATTTTCTCTATGCAGTTCCCACAAAGGCAAATACCTTTCTGAAACAAGATACCATACAAGAGGCTTTGTGGAAGAGAGGACCTTCTAATGTCTGACATAAACAGATGCATAAATCTTGTTGATATACGCCCACTGATTGCTTTTGTGCTTATGAGGAGTTTTCAGGCTAGTTTAAGATGCCAATTTATCTAAAGCCATATTGGTAGAAGATAGGGAAAAGGTGTTGTTCACCGACCATAGTTAATATTTGAGTTTCTTAAACAATTCCTGTTCACAAGGTAGTGGGCAAAACTAAAAACAGCCCCATCTCAAATTATTTTCTGTCTTATCCAAAGGTAAACATCAAACTGCTTATTACTAAAGGACAGAAGAAAGCCTTGAAAGCAAGACTAGAGAAACAGTATGGACAGAAAGACTTCTCATTCTGATCCAGCAGAAAAAAACTGAGCTGGAAAAAAACATTATGGTGTGACTGTGGTGGTTTAACATCAGTTGGGAATCAACTCCAAATAAGCCACTCCCCCTACCCCAGCAATGATGTACATGATATGGAATAGCAACCCAGCCCTGACCACATGGCTGTAAGCTCTGCCCCAACAGCAAACCTGGGACAGTGAGACACCTTCTCTTTTCTCCTCCAGAGAAGGGAAAGGAAAAACCATATTCCAGATTGCAGAGTAAATTAACTTCAGCATAACACATTCCCAGTCTTCACCATAGATGAAATTATGTCACACACAGACAGTGAAATTACTGACATTTATCTTATTAAATCAGTGTTTCTTTGTCCTTTCAGCTAAAATGCATAAACTATCTGTACAAAGACCTTTCCTTTACATGTCTGCACATAGATCAGAACAAGAGCCTAACAACTGCATTATGAATGATTTCTTTCCTAGATTACTTGTGGAAAATGCAGAGGAGAATGTCCAACTACATGCATTAGGGAAATTCTGCAGAAGGTAACAAAAAATAATGTAAAATAAAAAGCCCATATTTACACAACTCTGAACACTAAGCAATTATCTGGTGCTTTCTACATGAACCTGCAACACTCAAATGTATGTTGCTGCTATCATGATTAGACCCTCCACTTTAAAAGGGTGAAGCATTTTATTTTAGAGGATTGTAGATCCCACCACCAGATGTGATTCANATCATAATATTTGTTTATGCAGTAGCAGCTATCTGGAAGTCCTTTGTATTTAAAAGGACAAACAGCTATTTCTACTAGGGACAAAAGTGGTCACCACAGACTATTCCACGGAAGTGAGAAATTCTGTAAAGGCATGTACTCAGGCAACCTGCTACTGTGATAATATTTGTGTCAGGCTTTTTGGCATTTATCCAATCCAGAAAAACAGAATTTTCATTAATTCTGAAAATCTCTGGCCAAAAAGCCCACAATAAATGACAACAAAGATTTCTGCAGCAGAGAAAGGCCTGACACGCTACTGACACTTGATGCAAGCCTCAGGAAGAGGCACTCTGTGCCATCTCTACCAGAGCAAGAAGGTGTAGGAGGGCTGGGAGCAATGGACACAGCCAAGAGTTCTGTGTGACAGTGGCCACAAGGCGACAGCAAACACACAAGAGACCTACACGGTGCAAGAGACTCACACCAGTGCGCTGGTCAGATTTTCCGCTTCCTTCTAATCATGACCTCTTCCTGCCACAGACCCCTTAAATTTTTCTTCTCCCTCCCGCCTACCCTTGACTTCTCAGCTGCCATTAGATCAGAATCTGCCCAGCTGCCTTTTTCCTGACAGTGAGTCATCATTACTTCTTTATAGCAAGAAGGCTGCAAGAGGGCATATGTTACAATCAACCTCAAGAAACCTCTCATCACAGGTTCTGAACAGTGGCAGTTAATGCAGCATATCAGAAGCAGTGGCCAAAAAAAAGAAAAAAAGAGAAGAAAAGAAATCAGTTCTCCAAATACTGCTTGGCATAATCATTTCATACTATTCTGCATGGTCATTCAAGTGCTGCTGAAGAACTAGCATAGGCATTCAAGGGGATTCACCTAATCTCTGATACCCACTGATTTTTAACCTTCTAACATAAATTGATTTAGTGGCCAACTACTGTGATGCCTAAGATTGCCAAGTCACAAATTTAGCAACAGTGGTTATCACACTAGGAAGCATTAAGTGCAATGAGATTTATGTGGCCTGCCCTAAGTAAGCTACGGAATTCATTACCTTAAAAAGCAACTCTAAAAATAAAGTGAACTGCTCAGGTTTTGACATAACATATTACTGTGAATGTCAGCACTTCCAAGACTTTCAAAGGAGTAGAAGTGCAATGGAAGATATCCAACCCTTCAAGAAAAATGTCCTCATCAAATTATTCTGCCTCTTTAAACTGAAACCCTCATAGAAGACAATATAACCTTAAATAACATATAATTTCACCATGTTTTAATGGTGAATTTAATTTCACCAAATATACAACTGTTTTCAGGACAGCAAATAGGTACTTCAGCTAATCTACACTTCCTGGTTGAGAAGGAATTTCCAGCTGAACTACATTGTAGAGAAAAAGTAACTTCTAGGAGAAACTTCAGTCCAACCACTGTTTCAGGAGGGCAGCTGGTAGGAAAAACGCAGAAGAAAGAGAAATTAGAGAGGCTATCACATCTTGAGAACACTGCATTTTAGAAATGCGCCAGTTACTCACCTGCTCGGTCATACAGGATGTGAGATCGCTGGAGCCCCTCCTTTACATGCTCTTCTGTTACCAGAATGCCATCTGCAGCACCACCTTTGGTAGTGTTCAAAGGAGAGGTCCTTCCTGCTGCTACTCTGGCCTGAACTGCCAACTGGAGTCCGTTCAGCCCAGTCCTGGCATCCCCATCGCAAAGATAGGCAAGTGTGTTCAGAGCTTTCTCCTCTATGTACACCGGCAATCTGCAACACAATAACCACACGTCCTTAGCCCCCATCACACTCCTCTCCCCGCCTGCTGCGCTGCAGATGACATTTCTTTACAAAGTTTCTTGCTAGGCAACCGGGTTTAAGATTTGTCTTAACTCATCCCGCAGAGCCATCGGCCAACCCTCTTCCTCCTGCTCCAATGCCTGCTAAATACAATTGCACATGAAAAATGTAGGGCAGGAGCTCTCATCTACCTAAACCCCTAATTTTTCCTCACCTCATTAAATTCAACAAATACCAGGGTTAGGTTTTCCCCACAGCCCAATTCTGATACAGCCAGCTGAACTTTAACAAGGTTTTACTCCATCAGCATTTCACTGCTAGCACTTCATATTCCTTGGTGGAAGAACACTGAAAAGGTAGGAAGCTATCCAAATGCAGGTGAGAGAATATAGCGAGTTATAAAGTAATTAGCATAAGGTTTTGAACTGACTACTAACAACAGCAAGAGATGCTATCAGTTGTTCTTCATAAACAACAACTAGAAAGATTGTTTACAATGTGAAAGACATGCATCCTACTTTTACAATTTAGTCACTGGGATACAAAAAAATCCTGCTAGAAAAGCTGCATCTCAATATATGTCCATCAATCTTCTTGCCGTCTACTGCTTCAAGTGTGCCAGAACTATACAAACACATGAAAAAGGCCAAATTCCAGTGAAATCACAACCTGAATGAAACAGTCACTGAGATTAGTTCAGTTGATTGGAGCATGGTGCTGATAGCATCAAGGGTTCGATCTCTGTATAGGCCATTCACTTGAGAGTTGGACTTGATGATTCTTGTGGGGTCCCTTCCAGCTCAGAATATTCAGTGATTCTAAGATGGGAACACCTGAGAAATGCAGCAGCAGGATCTCCTGAGATCTCCTAGTGAATCCATCAAAAGTCTATGAGAACAACTAAGTCCTCAGGTTTTGTCTTTAGGTTTTCACCTGCTGGGCTGCAGTCCTCACTGTTGGGGACATCCAAACCAGTTCACCTCTGCATGTTTCACAGGCACCCTGTTGAGAACTTAACCCTCAAACCTGAGTTACAGTAGACAAGGTAACATCTAAGGAGCTGCCAGGCAGAGGGTGTAACTGATCTGGAGACAGCAGCTAATGGAGTTAAAACATGGTATGAACGGCCCTAACTGATCCACTTCTAGTAGCTGCACTGTAAATCAAGAGTGACAGGTATCAGTAAGGATTAGCACATAGAGCTTGGTGTGAGAGGCCATTGCTTATGAAGCTCTTGTGTGTCAAATAATTAAGGATTCACAACGCCCTGCCCTTCATTGACCAAAAGATGTATTACTGTTACTACCAATGGTGCACAAAAAGGCAGCGTCAGGGTTCTCAGCCAGATGTGTCCACTGATTTTCCTTACTTACTGTTCCTCCTTGCAAACCCACTTTGCACTTGTCACACAAAATAAAAAGACTGTAGGTTCTGGAAGAATTTTAGCAGTTAATATTTGAATCCTCTCATGGCCACACATAAAAAGGAAAACCTAGTAGAGCTGCAATCTTAACCAACCACTGCAAGTGAAAGCTGACAAATGTCCTCTAGGGGCAAAACCCACGCTTCAGAGAGTAGACAGTAGGAATCATGCCCTGGCAAAAAGAGATGCATCACATGCATCTCGTCATGACTTTTTTCCATCTCCTTATTTCTCAAGTACTTGATGAATCTAGAAAAAACAATTAACAAACACATACAGTGGCACTTTTGCCAGGGTGTTTCAAACACCATCTTTGAACAAGGAAGCAGAACAATACAACTGCGCAGGGACTTATTCAGTCGATTATCTCAAGCATCAAATTCCTTGAAAATCAGGAAGCAACATTCATCTCTCAGCACTACAGACGGGCACCAGGTCTTTCATAAGCAATTTAAAAAGTCAGCATGGAAAGCAAAAGCTCTTTTTAAAAACCCAGCAGGCACTATACACAGCCACCCTGCTGCTAATACCTCCTTCAACAGAAACAACCCCACATCTACAACATGCCAAGCAAACACTTCTCACACATCAGCAGGGTGCATTTGAGAGGTTTCACCTTCAAGGACTAAGCTCTTCGCCTGCTGCTTGTGGAGAAGCACACCTTATGCTTGAGGCCTCCTCACACTGATACCACAACTGCAGGCAGTGACTGAAAGTAGAGGGGAAGCACTGAGATCACTAGAAGGCGGGTACCACCTTGGAAGAATCTAAGTACAGTCTTTCCCAAAAAAGTTGAGGCCTCAGAGCACTTTTGACATTTATCTGCCAATTTCAAGCTGAGTTGTATTCCTGTCTCTTGTTTCACTATAGGACTCTTAACTGCCCTGTAGATTCAACATAAGCAATTTACATTACAGAAAGTGAAACAAATATTCACAAGAAAATATAAAAAATGTGCTTACAAGCAATGGCCTTGTCCATTTCCATGGTGAAATTTCAGTTGTAACATAAGGGTAGCGGCAATTCCAATCCAAATAATGTATTATGTATTGGCTGATCCAGTCCATGCCTACAACAGCATGACATGCAGGATGTGATAAAGAACAAGAATAAATGGAGAAAACTTACACATACAAGCTGTTTGCACAGCACATTGATGAGAATCACTGATTGTAAATAACATATTGATTGCTTCCCTGTTGCATAATCTCAGCTCCATACACACTCAGTATTTTAAAATAATAAAAATTATATACTCAGGATAACTGAATTAAGATTTTTTTTTCCTGAGCAATGAAGACCTCAGAAAATTCCATTTTCTGATGATTTAATTTCAATTAATTTTAATTTTAAAGTCAGAAGTCTAATTCCAAAATCAGGATGGCAATTATTTCCATACCTTGGCTTCCAAAACCACTTGCTGCGTCTTACATTTTTAAGCCCATCCTGTCTTGAGAAGCTCAACTGCCCTACTCCCTCCTACTTTACCCAACTTCTGCACTCATCAGAACCACAAGGCAGAATAACTCCCATGCTTTCTGACATCCTTCCAAGCTCCCAATACTCCTGCAGATGGGCAATCCCATATTTTATCCAACTTCCAAAATTAACACCGAACATCCACTGGATGCCAATGGTCAATGTTGGTACCTTGTAACCAACGATACTTGGAGACAAAAATATAAACAAGTCAAAAGGGACGTGCTAGGTTCCATCACTCACTGGGCTGAAGGTGATATACTAGCTCAAGGAATGGAAAACTACCACTACAGGATAATAAATCCTTCTTCCAGTTCCTCTTTATCGCCATACCCTTGAGACAGTTTGTGCCAAGAACCAACATGAAATGTATGATGAACTACCCATTAAACCCACACAGCACCACAGCATTTGAGCCAATGACAAGAGAGCATAACTAGTATCAGGGAGTAAATATGAGGAAGCCCAAGCAAGAAGAACCTCTATGATCAAAGATTAAAAAAATTACTGAGTGAAACAAGAGACAAAGCACCCACTGCTTCTTTCCCATATAAATCAGTACTTAGTTTCTTCCTCAGTGCAATTATTCTCACTATATTCACTCCTTGGCAGATTGCAACACTTTTACAGGCAAACACAGTTCTTCATCAGAACTACTGCAGTGTGATACGCACGCTGTAAGGCAGTGGCCTTACAGCATTGTCTTCCAGTGTTGCCTCTCACCTCTCAACTCATTTCCTGCAAGGAAATTGAATGGATATTCCGATTAAGGAATAATTTTCAAGAAAGTACTGAACACCAAAGATCCAAACGAATTTCACCTTCAGTGTTGTGATTTACAAACCAGTGAATTCAAAACACGCCAGGACTTGTAATACAGCCAGTAACAAGCTGAACTGCATGATGTCTGGGCTTGCCAACAGGAAACTGGGGTTCCTTCCATTCCCCTCAGCTGTGTGCCTTCTGTGCTATCTAGCTTCAAACACATTAATCAACCATCCAGTTTACTGTCTGACTTCAATTAGAGATACCATTCTGAGGGCAGCACTTGAATGACTAAAATAAAAAGCCAAGAGAAGAATTTGGTTTCTTCCACCACCGACACAGTAAAGGTGTGCACAATAAAGGTGTACATCTGGAACAGCTTGTGCTATTACTGACACAGCATAAACTGCAGAAAGCACAAGCAGTTGCAGCAACAAAAAACATCTTTAACACTGACTTATTTTCTTCACCATGAGTATGTTTCTTCCTTTCCTGTTTCTCCATCTTTCAGCCTGATTTACTGAAGACTTTAGAGTTTGATGGCAGTAATGCTGATGAAAATATAACAAAAAGCACATATTATCCTAAAGAAACCCAGTAATTAACATAAAAACTGTCAAAGAATCTTTGCGAGCCATGATGACACAACAAATAGATATCCAAGAAGTAACATCCACTGCTAGTTGCTCCAGCTTTAGAGCAAGGAAAGGCCACGGTGGAGTGAAAGAGAACCCAAATGATCTAACCTTATCAGAAACCTGCAGCAATGATGGAAGCAAGATAAGAAAAATCCACAGAGAAAATCTAAGGAAACAGATTTGGGTAGAGCACACTTTCCTTGTGGAGTGCAGATGATGAAATCCATTGATCACTAGGGGATGGCTGCATTCTTGCCAAGCATGGAAGATGCCTGTAAAGACTAAGGAAGATTCACCCTCAACTTATTCCTCGAGGTAATATGAGAGACCACAAACAATCATCCTCTCCTTCAAAATCTCTTTTAGGTATGCCATTCTGTCAGACAAGTGATGTGATACTGAAAACATCTGATTAACTGAGGCCAAGCAGCACATGTAGTACTTCATATTACACTGCTGTGGCTTGGAAAGGGAGACTCACATGGGAAATGAAACCCAAAATCCAATGTACACATCTCACGTGCTTTCTTGCTAGATCTCTGCAGCATTTTCAAATTTGGTACACCCCACTGTTTGGGGATGAGCGGCCTTAGAACTCCTTTTCTCACTCTGGAATAAAGGTGAGCACTGTTAACAACCAAATCAATTGTAATTGGGGATTTCCACTCATTCTTCAGGACAGCATGAACAGTTACCTGCCTGCATCTAATGACAATCCTGTTCCATAGAGGCAAGGGGGTAAAAAGCTGAGACAGCTTGTCCTGCAGAGCAGTGGAAAGGAAATAAAGAAGCAGAAACGGTATGAACACTGAAGCAAGAAGCAGGAATCAATGAGGAATCCAAACCAGAACCACAGTAAGGGACAGGATGGCTTATAAAAATCTGAACTTACCAGCAACAGAATGTAGGAACTGTGGACCAGCACCAGATCTCATCATGAAAGATAAGCTAGACCTACACCCAACTGCAACAAATCCTCCTCAATTCAAAACCCCATTTTTATTTTTAAATGCTTGGCTCCCATGACTGCCTTTGGAGTGTGGCCTTCTTTCTCCACAGAGAGATTTCTGAAGCTGTGTTAGTTAGTGCCTGCCAGACTTCTTTCAGCTTGATGAAGCACCGTGCTGTTTAAATCATCCATAGCTATCAGAAGGTTACAGACATGGAGAGTCCAGCGAAACCCAAACCCAAACAACTGCAGCTGAAACTATGCCTTGTACTTTAATCCTGTACAGAAAGAAAGCCTCTGAACCCCAATCAGGGTGTAGCCACAACCACAGCTGTGCCGTTACATTAATGCTGACATGCAGAACTGCCTTCTCTTCTAAAATTCACATTACTACAACACATAAAGGCTAAAATGAGTAAACCGTGAGGCAGGGTAACCTAAAAAAAAAAAATAAAAAGGAATACCTTTTCTTACCTGTCCTGACCTCAGCATGCAGGTTGGCAATTCTTTGTGCTTACATTCTGTGATAAGGTTCAAGTGGATTCCCACTCATTTATTTCATACAGTCTGTCAATCATCTCCATGTCAATGCACTGTAAATTACTAGGAGTGCAGCCAAAAACCAACACGAAGGAAGTGTAATAGCTTGCATGGGAGTACCACAGTACCTCTCATTACTCTTACTTGCCAGCCTCCTGTTTCAGAAGGCAAATAATATCTCTTGTAGATAAACCTGGATGTTGATTTTTCCAAAACTTTTTTAAGTGTTTAATATGAATTTTTCTGTCTGGACATCAAGGAGCAGAGGAAAACAAAGTCTCTCTTACAACAATCTATTAACATCCCACAGCAACAGCCTCCTCTTGTCACAGGATATCCTAAAACACAGCACAGGACTTATCCTGCAACTAAAGCACAGAAGCAGCAGCATCTTCCCTGATATTAAAAAAACATTCTTGGAAAACAACAAACTTCTGGCAGGCACTTACAAATTAAGCGGGGATACTCCATCCACCACTTAATGGTAACGTGATGCTTTTACAACCAGTAGCAAGAAGTAACACACATCAGGACATGACAAAGACCCAGTTACAGGCTTCCACAGCAAATCCTCAGCAGCAGAACAGATTTAAATACCCTCAGAGGGTGAGTCAGGAGTTACAGATCCAAGTATAAAATTCTCTCCTAATCCAGACGGTGAGATTATGTTTTGGATGGAGAGAGCCAATGCTTTGAATTCTCTCTCTCCTGTCACCCCCGCCCCTGCCATATGCTGCCACTTCTTTTCTTTACTATCAGAGGTGGCTAGGGTTTCTCTTCCCACCCCCCAACTGCTTCATTCTCTCCCTGGCAGGCAGTCAGCTCCTCGGGCTGTGCACATTAACACCCTGCAGCCCATCAAGTACTCACTCTGAGCTCTTGCTGCTGCTGCCAGTCGCAGGGGTGCTGTGCTGGTCGCCCCGGCCCAAAACCTGGAGCCCTAAGAACCTGACGGCCCTCATCAGAATTGCCTCCATTGCTTCAACCGAGAGCTTCTCCAGGACAATCACCCGGCACCGGCTCAGCAGAGCGGCGTTGACTTGGAAGGAAGGGTTTTCTGTGGTCGCTCCTATCAGGGTCACCGTCCCGCACTCGACGTGAGGAAGGAAAGTGTCCTGAGAATGGGAGGGAAGCAGAAAAAGCTGATCTCAATCAATGACAACCTGAAACATCCCATGTGAGTAGGCTACATTTTTTTTGCGTCTTGTGAGACTTTGGGTTCATTGTTGATATGACAAATAACCACACTGACAAGGCAGTGGATCTGGCACAGATTATGGAAATGATTTAATTTCATGCACCCGACACCTTAATAATAAATGATTGCACTGAGAATGACCCTACCAGCTGAAAAGAAATAGGGTAAAAAAATCTGCAAATTTTGGGTTCGTGTGACATTGGTCTACTGCATGGCAACACAGGAAATCATGAAATTGCCTTATCAAGTATAACAAATAGTGAGGCTACTTCTAAATACACTTTGAGTCAACTTTTAGGGCTACAATTCCCTGCCTAATTCTGTAAAACTACAGGAAGATTACAGAATAGTTCAGTTTAAAAACTGCAACCTGTAGTACAGAATTCAAGCTTTCCACAGAATAACTGAAAAAAACCTTATACCTAGGAAAGGAAAAAGAAAAAAAGTCCCAAGTGATGGCTGCGGTGTTATCCTGAAGTACCATGCCATGACTTATTTCTTCTCACACAGAAGAGAGGACAACATTAAAATATCCACCTTTGGTACATTCACATTCCAGACCTTTGTAAAGGTAATACAGAATGCTAGCTCCCAGATGGAGCCTGAAATGAAGATGTGTGCAGCAACCATTGCTAATATGACTTTCCAAAAATAAAATTTCAGAAAACTATCATTTAAAGACTGGCACAAAAGTCATCTATGAGTATAACTCAAGCCTTTTATTTAAATCTTTGAATCACAATAATTAAATGTTGGTTGAAAGTTAGCTAAGGAATTTAATTTTTATGTTTCTCCCAAATTCATCTACTAAAAGTATTAACATTGAAATCAAAAGCCCAGAGGAAGGTATCACCTTAAGGCAAAGTGGGAGATTTTAGAGAAGTGCTGACAAAGGCTCTTTTAAAAAAGCAGTATAGTACAATACCTGCTGAGATTTATTGAAACGATGGATCTCATCAATAAAGAGGATAGTTTTTCTCTTGAAGAGTCTTTTTTCATTCTGGGCTTGGCTGATGACATCTCGAACATCATTTGTCTTGGCACTTGTGGCCGACAGTGTCACAAACCTCATGCCATTCTTTTTGCTGCTGTTGGCTATGATGTGTGCCAGTGTAGTCTGAAACAGCAATAGGAGAAAGCTTTGTAAAAATCATTTCAGACGCAGAAAGTACCAATTTAAAGGAAATATGTAAAGAAGAAAGCTATATATTTTGGACATAGGGACAGTGCTGACAGTTTACAGAGTTAAGGCATTTTAGCTCACGTTATTCTATGGCACAGAAGACTTAAAAACTTCCTGGTAGAGGTAGCTGCCAATTCCTCTGCTGCATTTCTAATGCCTGCACTTTTACCTACCAAACCCAGTGAGCCTCACTACCGAAAAGGACAGCACTGACAGCTGTCTCCTTTGTCACGGAAGATGTGCTCTCTGCCAAATACATTTCTGTCACAGAAGACGGGCTGACTGCAATTCCCTGTGCAGTTATTTTGTGAAGTATGTTAATGGATAAAGAGCTGGACTGCCCCAAGACACCTGCCTAAGAGTTTGCAGTACAACTACACGTGAGAAATAAAAAGCTACAATGTTATTAAGTAAACCCTTTTATATTTCAAATACACATAAAAATGAAATTAATCAGACAGCAGTTTCTACAAAAGCATGTGAACATTAGAGTTAAAAAATTACATACATACTTAAGAAAATGTAACTCTTAAATCTAAATAGTCAACAGTAATCAAATGCTGCCTTAGGGAAGCAAGAGGCAGCTGACTGAACAAACTGGCTGCTTTTAGTAAGCAGCTATGTTGTTTTTCTGTCCTTATGAGCAATCTCTTCAAATCTAAATTTATTCATACATAATTTCACTTAGCCTACCAAAGCACAAAAGCAACCTCCACCAACGTCGTGGGTAGATTTACTACACCTGAACATATCACAGACATGACTTTGACACTTTCCTTCACAACCCTTAGTAAACACAGGTGTATGCCCCAAAGAGAGTGCATCTCTATTTGAAAGCACTGCTAGAGAAAACAGGTAGATTCTTCCATCAAGCTCACTATTCTATTAGAGAAGGATCCAAAGGAGACCTAAGACAGGACAGCCTCAGCAGATGAGGAGTGGGACAGGTGCCGACAAAACCACCTCAGAAGATATTCCAAATGCTGAGGTTAAAGCAGCAGGTGGTGTCAACCTGATCCTCTTGCAGGGAGGCTGCAGAAACAAGCACCCACCACTTGGCTACCAATGATGTTGCAGTACTCTGCTCTGTCCCTTTAATGGCTCTCCTTGTCCCTGAAACTGCAAACAGCCCAAGTTAGAAAACGGGAGGCTAAGGAGAAGAATGTATTGTTATTTACTCTTGCTTTAGTTTTAGTAAGGGCTTCCTGACTGCCTTCAGGGGTGGTGTCATTTCAGGTCCTGATACAAGACTTGCATCTCATGTCAGATCCTTCCTTGCTTCCTGGAGCTCAATCCACCCATCCCCAAGTTGTATCAATGCAGAGGGCAAGACTAGAAAGACACTTGGAAAGCAAAGCCTAAAGAGATTAGGAAGATCTGAGAAAATAAACAAATAAGCAAAGTCTACCCCCCACCCCACCAAAACCGAAAGAAAACTATCTTTGAAACCGAGCTACCAAATTAAAACCAATATTCATGTTTCCTTACAAAAAGGCCTTCATTCTGAATGTAACTTCAGAGGATATACCCATGCCTTAAAAATCTCTGAAAGCACAGAAACACCCAACTCATCAATGTACCTCTTCCTTCTCTAAAAGTGGCAGTGGTGAGAGGTGAAGAAAAAAAATAAAGCAGCTATTCTTCCTGTAGCTCCACCTGGACTGATAGCTCACATTGTACCCTGGCTGTCACTCAGAGAGTTTTGATATTTACAAAAAAAGCAGTAGGGACTTTGCTTTAAACACATGCACAGGACTCCAAATTTCTAACTCTAATTTAGGAAAAAAAATCAAAGAGATTTGTTTGAAAACTACTATTAGACCAAGAATCTACCTGAAATCTGCTGCACGGATCTCAGCCAGCAGATACCTCTCCCTCTCTGCCAACTCGTGGGTCACCAAAGGTTGCAATAAGAATAACATAAATTGCCTTTCAGATGCAATGCTTGACGAGGACAGGCATGTTCACAACCTCTTCCTTCTGTTCTGCACAATCAATCATTCAGCAAGTCAAACTGCCTATCACACAGATGTAAAACTTTCCCTGGTCCTCTGAAAGACTTAGTTCCCGTAAGTTCAGGTTTTTTATGCTGCTTTTTGTCCTACCATCTCAAGCAAAAGTCAGTAACAATCTACAGTTTTCTCCCTCTTTGTTACTTCAGGTTATAACCTAAAGGAACACATAATCTAGTGGAGAATTCACATAAGCAAAGGATCTTAAGTATGAACAACTATAACTCATATGCTAGACTCCTAGTTTCCCTCAGAGGCAATGTATTTAACGGACAAGAAGAAAATTAGAAATCTGACATGGAATAAGGCAGAAGAAAACGTTGATTATCCTTAATTTCTAAAATAAATTTCAAAGTTTGATTCTTTCACTGGAAAACAAGTATTTTAAAATAGTGACACTGATGTTACAATTAACCATGAGTGAGTACTCCTCAATCAGAACCTGCACAACAGGCACAAAAAGGAAATCCAAACAAGTTGATAATGTGCTCCTTTTATAATACAAGTATTTCTTATTTAGCTCATGTTTTTTTCCTTATGGGCAGGAGCAGGAATATTGTTTCCCACAAATTAAGAATTAAGAGTGATCCAATGATCCTGCAAACTAACCTTTTGCTAACTTCTCAAGAAATCACACCTTACAAAGCCCACAGTGTAATAGCCTTGCCCCTTCCAGAAATCATTCTTAGCTCTCTTCTACTATGATGCTAAATTATTCAAACTCATACCTATAACCTAATAGGCTGATACCTATTATCTCAACTTTTATGTTGAATATTGTGAGACCTTACTGACCTGTTTAGACAAGCTAAAGCAGTGACATCATAAAAAGCTGTTCTGAAACAGAAACATATTCACCAAGAAACTTCTGAACCATTATTCACCAATGAATAACACTTAACTTCAGCCTGTGGTCACTTATTTCCAGACCCATCACACACAGAACAAATACTTAAGTACTGAAACTCTCCTTCACCATCCTGTACCTGTTGCTTTGTGTAAACTGAGCCCAAATGAGAATATCCCACAGCTCCCACTGTCAGAGCAGAAAAGTCGATCAGATTTGCTGATTGGTAAACTGGGTGTTTGTACTAGGAGACAAGAATTTTCTGAATACCCAGAAGTTTCCTTGACTGGGCAACACTCTTCAGGCATGAACTATTTCTCTCCTCTCTGCACTGCCACTAGTCAATGCTACCTCATCCATGGCTGGAAGAAAACAGCAAAAAGCTCATACAAGTTAAGCCAATCTTATTGATGCTGATGTTCAATGACTACACTACCTGCTCAGAAGTAAGGTGGTATGTTTGATTTTTGCAGCCCTTTACAAGGTCATTAAACTATGGTCATCACATTAGCTCAGCAAAGCTCTTTACAGGAATGAAGAGTGGCACTGCCTAGCTCACTTCAGAAAGTGGAATTGGAAAAAACTGGGGAGGGATTAGCACACAGGGTTAGATCATATCAAGAATACTGTGAAACCTTCCAAGGTCCTTCCAATATACACGGTTCTCCCAGGAAGTCTGGAAGGCTGTAGGCTCTGCCAAGCCACATTTAGGTGACCAAAGCAGATCTAGCACAGACTGGCACAAGTGCAGCACAGCATGGATTATTCCTGAGCAGGGATAATCTAGTTGGCATGCAGGTTTCCCCAACAAAAGACTTTGCTGGTTTGTTCCAGAGCAAACACAGTGTGAATTATGTTCGTGGCAGGGATGAAAAGAGACTGATAAGCCTAGTGCAAAACTCAACAGGCTAACTACACCTACAGATTCGTAGGGTCTAAGCTAGGGTATCAGAGTGCTGAACTAGCACCCTGATTTTCTTTGCTGCTGTTTGACCATGACTTTCTGACTATTTTTTGCTCTTCATTTATTCTGGCCAGGATTTCCAAATCTCTGTTTACATGGTGTTGCCATCAATGGCATCAATGCCCTCACCCTCAACCCTCCCTTTGCTGGCAGCAGGGCCATACTGTGGCTGCCAAGCAATCAGGAAGGGCCGTGCTCTGTTTCACAGCCTCGAGGGAGACACCAACAGCATCCCTGGATGCCGCACAGGGCAGCAGTTCTCTGGGATGTAGCTCTGTGGATGTTCTCTGTACCACACTGCGTCACAGCAGATAAGCCAGGCCGTGTCTAAAGGAAATTGGCAGCATAGTAGGTGAATATGCCCTGGGGACACTGTCTATACAGATAAACACAATCAAAAGTAGCAGCAGTTGGCATTTATATAAGGGCAGATGCTATTCTTACCCATCTTCAAACCCCAAATAACCCACTGAGATACTACTGGAGGAGTAAGTGTCACTGAACAAGAGACACAGCATGTGCTTTACAACACTTCCAGAATCCAAGCCCAACCAAGCATAAACAGATGCAAGGTCATTGCATAATGTTTATTGAAATGGAGCTCCATTTGTTGTATCTTGATTTATGTACTTACATTCCAACTGTTTTACGGATACAATCATATTTTCTCTTCCAGCATTCTCTTCCTAGAGAGCTACCCCAAGTTATTCCTGATTTAGATTGACATAAGCAAAACCAAGCACACTGCATTACAACACTGCCTCCAGCCAACTGCAAAGACAAACCCATTTTTCAGAGCTGTCCTGAACTTTCAGGTTACAGTACTGCAAAAGACATGATGCATTTCCAGTTTAAAATTTCATGTTAATCAATCGAAAGAACTCATTACTTCAAACGGTCCAAATCAGGCCCCAAGCTGTATGAATAAGAGAAGACAAAATACACTCAAGCAATCAAACAGCCCGTTAGGTAACCACTTGTATTAGCAAAATAGGAAGCACTGGAGGGAAGGGGCGATAAATATGTGGGCACTAAAATAGGAGTTGAACTTCAACGTATCCTTTATTGAATGCAAACAAAGAAAAGAAATACAAGAGAGCTCTAGAAAGAAAATATAATGTCAGAGAAGATATGATAGAAACTTCAAAGACCACTTACTGGGGTTTTTAATGTTTTGCACTCATACCAACGTTGCATATTTTATCTTATTACTAGAGTGCAGACATGAACCTCAGAAAATCATGCATGAATGCTCTTTGTGTTATCTTCTATAAGGAGCGGGTTCATGCCACATGCTACCTATTTTTTTCTTGTTAAGCAGCAGACATAAGAGGGAATGTTTCTGTATTTAAATACAGAATGTTCAGGTTTATAAGGCTTAAACTTCATCTGTGGCAGCAAAATTACTCGGTGCTCAAGTTACGTTGTGTCCCCCCACTAACTCTTTACTAAAATTGGTGCCCCAATGGCAGACATGCAAAAATCTAAATCCCTGTATTAAGGTGCAATAAATCACAATACAGCTTACTCACATTACACTCGGATTCATACAGACCTTTAAAAATTTGCATAGTCAGGACGAACAAGCTAGCTGCTCCTAAGTTAATAACCACACCATCTCTTTGAGGCAGTGTTTCTTCTGGCCTGAGTCTGGTCAGCTTCTTGAAAGAAGAAAATAGGCTTTTGTATTCAACACTTCAGAGTGACAAAAGTGCAAACAAAAAGTCAAAGTCTCTTTACCCAGAGCACCTTGGCTTCCTAAGAAATTAGGATGACAGATCCAAGGTACAAAGATCATATTCCCTGAAAGTAAGAGGACTCAGTACAGATGGAAACTCAAAAGAAAAGAGGATCACAACAGAAATACCCCAATTTTGTCTTTTCAACTTTGAGGGTGTTTCCTTGGATATTCAAGTACAGGTGAGGCCAAAATCAACTTGGCCAGAGCAGTTACATAGCACACATATTTTAATCCAGTACCTAGCTTTATTGTTCTCATGATAAAAATACTATTGACCTACAATATGAAATATTGCATTTACAGAACTTAACAGGCAAGATTATTTTCTTCTTGTTTAGAAAAAGTCGATTAAAGTACTATTTTTCATAAAAGTCCAGTTTGAAAAATAATACATAAAATGATTTGAAATTTGGCCCTGATGATTTATTCCATGTTCAGTTTTTTTTACTTAGTCGTGATCTACCCTTTTCAAAAGTATCAGTTAGCATGGCATTTGGCCATAGAAATGGAAGAAGGCATAGATGGGCTGCAATAACCAGATTCCATGGGTAGCAAGAGCCTGAAGAGGTTTAAGAAATGTATGACCATCTTACACAGCACTTCCGAATTTAGACCAACATATCTAATTATGCTGCTATTTTAGCTCTTTGATGGGCAGAGCTTAGCATATGGCCTTGTTGCATACGAAACTACATAACATGCAGTTATTTCTTAGTATTTTTCCTGCTGAAAAGGACTGTATTTAATGGAAGAAGTTTTTGCTGATCAGTCCAACCAGCTCCTGAGGCAGTGAGAACACCTACTTCTGTTCCACAGGGTCTTTCAAGTTTTCAAGCACTAAGTTGCTTTCTCATGAAATGTTTTCTTAGACACATCATATAAATACAACTCAAATAGTAAGTGAGTGGGATAGGCAGGCAAGAACAGATCTCCTTTTCCATCTCTAGGTGGACTACTTTGCTTGCATGTTAAATCTGTTAGGAGAGGAACTTCATAAGGACATATCCAAGAGAAGAGTAGAGCTTTCAGATATTTAACTCAGACAATATGATTTATGGGGAAGAAGACCTGAGATAAAACTGTACTCTAGCACCACCCTAAAAATGCTGATACATGTGGGTGAAAGGGCGAAGTTCAATTCCTCTTTGCAGATGGAATTTCTCATTCAGCCAATAATGGATATTTCATCAGGAGCCAGCTGAAAACACATAGACTCAAAACACTACTACCCTTGAAAGCAGACGAGTTACCCAACAGTATAAGTACTCAGTGAGTAAAAATATAACAGGTAAGTTGTGGAACTGTTCTTTGATGGATCAAAGGCACAGAAATGATGCAAGCCAGACAACCGAGGAGCAACAGAATTTAAACTCTGTGAAAAGCAAGCTTACTAAATACAGTTCTGTGTAAAGCATATGGGTGGAGAGGATGGGTCATATGAAAGGAGAATGAAAGCTGTGATATTACAGGCATAAAACAGATCAGCCATTACTCAAAGACACTTTCAGTACCACAGAAGGTTCCTAAAGAAGACCTGGAATACAGCTGTTAAGCTGTCACAAGCGCATGAAAAAGCACTTCCATGGTCAAAGCCAGGTGAATTCATCAGACAACAACCCAAAGGCCACTGAAGCCAGTGCCAGTTTGCAGAGACTATACTGCAGCCTTTGCTTCTCCTACCACTGTACTTCTACAGACTTTTTTCCTGAGCAAAGAGAGCTTAAAGAAAGAACAAGCATATGCTGTTGACAGAGACAGAAACAAAAGGCAGGAGACCACAAAAAAACATAGAAGCAAGCCCCTGAACGCATTACTCATTCAACCAGGAGAATTCCTATTTGTTGAAGAACTGAATTCCACTTCTCTCTCTGACCATCTTACTTCAGTCAATCCACCTCCCCTTTAATCAGTTTTCAGAAACAGCCCTTCTTTACCCCATCTATTCTGAGCTCTTGCTTTCTGCTATTACTTTGCTATTTTAAAGGAAGCAGCCATTATGGAAGTTCACTAGTTGGTTCTTTTGAGAAGTATGCTATCTAGCCTAAAACATCTGCTGGATCATTGCTAATAGTATTCATCTAATTCTAACACCTGCTCCTTATTTATTGTGATTGACTAGCATTATTAAACACCACACAGAACAAGTCTTTATTTTCAACTAAGTATGCTGACAAGACCAAGCTACTGCTCTGTCCTTAACTTCTCTGCTAAGCATTAATTACTTCCCCATCCCCAGATTTCTCAAACATAAACACAGCCAATACACCAAATTATATATATATATAAAATACATGAAACTAAATGCTGTGAAACATTAGACTGACAGAGAAAACTGTATTTTGTTTGCCCTGCCACCCTACAAATCTGAAATACGTGGAACAACAGGACAAAACTAAGGTGAGATCTTAAAGACTGCTCAACCACACCTGAGACATTCCTTTGGTCCTTCCCCCACATCAACTGTGAATCCCTTCACTGCTGTCCTAGAAGATCTTTTGGGATTTACGATGGCCCCTGGTATGTTAAAGGAGACAAAACACGAAGAGGCAGTGGTCAGATCCTGCAAAGACTAACCAGGCTAAAAGTGGCTGAAGGTGGACGAGTGCCTAGATATAAAGTTATCTCCCTTCCACACCAGTGCTGCCTTCTCTCAGAGGCAAAAATTTGTAGGCTAAAGCAAACCTAGCACTTGTAAACTGGGCTGTATTAATCTGCTGATATCTCACCTTGTTTCCTAGACGTTTTAGAGATTCTGAGTTGTTGCTGTTTTTCAGCTTCTCAGGCATTAACTAAATCACGGCTTATGTTTTAGGTATGGACTTTGGAGTTACAAAATCTGAATTATCTGAAAGCAAGAGACGTCATGTGTAACCAAAGTGCAAACTGCGTGGAGTGGGGCTGATGGGGGTGGACCAATTCTATTTTATTCATGAGGCAGGTTGTGTTTTTCGTAATCGTAAGTGAAAACTAGTGGACATCAGCAAACATAAGGAAACTACAAAAGAAACCAAGAACACAGAAAGGCGAAGAGAAGAGCAAGTCCGAAAATTAACAGCTTTTACGAACACCGGCCTCCAGAGCCACGTGTAGCAGCGCCGGCCCGACCCCGCCGGCCGAGAGCGGAGCGGGGCTGGGCGCTCGCCGCCCGCACTCACCTTCCCGCAGCCCGGCGGCCCCCAGAGGATGAGGGAGGGGATTTCGTGGGACTCCAGCAGGGACCGCAGCAGGGTCTGCGCCCCCAGCACCGGCTCCTGCCCCACATAGTCCCCCAGCGTGTCCGGCCGCAGCCGCTCGGCCAGGGGCTTCCCCTCCAGCTTCTGCGCCAGGCTCTCCCCGCACAGCGCGGCCGCGCATCCATGGCTCGGCTGCCCGGCGGCCTCTTCCCGCCCCGCGCCGCTCCTCCCGCCGGCGGCTGCCGGGCTCTGCCCGCCGCCGCGGCCCTTGTGGAACAGGGAGAAGACGGGGGACCCGGCGGCCGGGCCGGCCTGCTCCGGCTGCCTCTCGACCTGGCTGCCCGGCGGGGCGGCGGCGAGGCGCGGCCGCTTGCTGGGGGGCTCGGCCTGGGCCCCGCCGGCCTGCAAGCAGCGGTCCAGGTGCGGGTTGATGTCGGCGCCCGGCAGCTCCCGCAAGCACACGGGGCACTGCACCAGCCGCTCCTCCTCGGCGGCCTCCGTCGGCTCCATGGGCTCCCCGGCCGGGGCAGGAAGCGCAGCCGCCCGCAGCCCTTCGGGAGCTGTAGTCCGCCCAGGCCCGCTCCCCGCCCCAGCTGCCGGGCTGTGCAGCCCCTCGGGGCCGTGCTGAGCGACATCGCCAAAACCTCCGGACTTCGGGTCCACCTGATCTTTCATTGAAATATGTGAAAACTTCATTCTCTGTGGAAATACCATCAGCAAACTACTACTTTTTTTAAAATTAGGTTAAAAACTGAACTCTTGTACTATGCAGAATGTAGGGCAGGTTGTATTTCAAAGATGGGCACAGTAAGTGGTACCATTCGCGTCCTAATTTACCATCCGAACTTGACCCATTGGTAATTCTTTCCATATTGCATCTTGTTTTCTTTCTTGAAGTATATGTTTAGGTTTAATTATACACCGTGACATAATAGTTCCCAGCTTGTAAAATTGAGGTCAGTCTAATGTCAGCTGTGTTAGGAGGTAAACAAGTCTGGCTACTGGCTAACAGTACCCCCAGGCTTAAAATTTGAAAATGGCTGGTTAGAAAGTGGCCAACAGGTCAGAAGTAAAATTTTTATTTGAACTGATGATGGAGACCAAAGGACTCAGTCTGAAGCAAAGTGCTTTACAGCCTATCATGTAAACCTAGTTCTGACTGAAGGGATTACAATCTAAACCCAGATGTTGAAAGTGAAATGGGGTGTTTGTGGGTTCTACTTTTTGCCTAATACGTATTTGCCTGCCTATTTCTATTCCTGATCAGTGTTAGAAGCATTTGCTATAGTGTTTATATTTTTGTAATGCCAATACACTGATTTGCTGCTATAGGGCAGAAAGAGGAGCGGGACCATAGGTACACACTGCCTCTGCTTACAGCTAAGCAGTGCTTTTATGACGTGTGTGGTCTCCAAGCGTATAAGTGAACGTGTGGTTCATGAAGCAAGATGCTTTGCTTGAAGTGAGCAATTGGCTTGCTGAAGATGACCCAGAAAGTAGAAGAAAGTATCTCCCAGGCCAGAGCTGGGAAATGTAAATGACTGGGGGAAGGTTTTCATCCTCCTTTGGGGAAAACGGAGCTTCACGCCTTGTGAAGGTCATAGTTTCCCATTGCTCAGTGGCACATGACCAGGGTAAGATTTCTTCTCTGGGACTTCAGAGGAGCCCTTGCAAACAAATTTCACTTTCCATTGTTCAGCTTTTTGTTTCAGGGACGTATTAAGATAATAATGATGGAGAGGACAATCATGTTTGGACTCAATCCTGGTCACTGCTTGGTAACAGAGCTTGGTAAGACATTTGAGCTTGCCATCCCATTAATATTTTCCCAGATAACTAACTCACTGGTCAGCTTGAAGAAACATGTCCTTTAGTTAGGACATGTCATTCTCATTAGACAGATAGCCACATTTGGTGATCAGAGCACAGAGGATGATGTGCTCTTTGAAGAGCTATGGAGAGCGTGAATCAGCTTTCCTTGGTTGCAGTCCTGTCAAGCCACAGGCTCTTCACAGCCAGGTCACTCTAAATCACTGTGGGATTTGAGTAGCTGCAGATGTGGAGGCAGCAGGTGGGCATCTGGAAACATATCCTGTTTTTTTTTCTGACAGCTTTCAATTACATCTTATCATCCCTTGTCATGGAGTAGATGAACAATCCATAGAATAATAGCTCGAAGGTCAGACTGAGCCATTGGGTATTTCACCTCCAATTGTCAGAGCCTTTAAGAAAATCTACGAACCTGCTTTTAAGAAATGGGGGAAGAAAATCTCATGAAGTGTTATTTCAGCTAATGGTGATGGAAAGGCAGGGATGTCAGAGCTGTGAAAGTTGGTGAGAGATGCTAGAAGCAGCAGACTGGACATTTTTACATACTGGATGCACAACTTCCTCAGGTGACGAATGCCTTATATATGTCTATGATGGTGTGCCTGCATCTCCCATATTAACAGCACAATCTACAACAACGTGGTAGCAGGAATCTCTCTGGAAGGCTCATTTGAAAACTACAAGCTTACATGGTTCTTTGCTGTTCATCATCTTTAAACGTCACCACTATCCAACCATCTCCTGTGTCACACGGGATAACATGTGGCATCTTTCACATCTGGGAAGCTTAGAGGGCTAGCTGTGGGCAGAGCAGTTACTTGGTATAGGTACACATTTAATCTGCTGCACGTGCACAGATGTGGGGTCAAAACACTGAGGAACATTTTCTGTTGGAAGGCGTTTGGGTAAAAATAACTGATTTAATTGAGTCTTTGGTTGTACACTGAAAGCTGTTTCTCTGTGCCAGAGAAAGCTGAAAGTGACTGTAAGGTTGTACATAAGTTCTTAATTACACCATATAATTTATGGTATTTATGCAAGTTAAATTGAAAACTATGAGCTGTGTAATGAGATTTAGCAGATTCCACTTTCTAGAGGCATTAGGCAGTCTAAGGCTTTGGCACTGTTCTTTTGTAGCTCAGTTTCCTGTACAGTGAAGGAAGGGTTGCAATAACAGCAATAAAAATGTTTGGTCCTCTGTTTCCTGGGTGTAGAAAGAGATGCTAAGTGAAATTTTAGAGTAATTTCTCTTACTCTTTTAAAAAAGTTGTTCAGAAGGACGTATATTTCAAGTGTAGCCAAGTGATTACTTGAGGTGGGAACCCAAGACCTTGCTTTCTACAGTGAGTCAGTGCTAGCAGCTTGACTTGCAGTGGCCTTCCAACCAATCCTACCATTAGACAAGCCTCAATGATCCCACATTCTGTATGTGCCAGGCACATCACAAGGGCCTGCAGTGGAGAGAAACCCAGCTCAGGACTGTGCTCTTCTGCAGCCTTCAACAGAGTGCCAGAAATTGCCACCATTTTGGCTGCTACCTATTTTTGTGGTACAGGATAGTGGGAAGAGAGAGAAAAGGACTGTGTTCATTTACTACTTTGTTTAGTATTAAAATCTTTCTGGACTTAATAGCAGAGTCCTTGCGTATCAACTTGCTGGAACTGCAACAGAAGAGACAACATGTTGAGCAGCAGGGAACCACTGAGGTGGCTAAAAAATGAGGAGTGCTCCCTAAGCGAGATCTGCAGCAACAGCAGTAGGTATTAATTTCATTGAGCTAAATAGTTTCTATGAACAAATTAAATTATATCGGTCTTGCAGCCTTCTTGAATTATCTGGTGTTCAGTGTAGAGCAGTTTCTGTGAAGAGGCAGTGCTGTATACTCTGTGTATTGGTCCAGCAAGTATAAGGGGAGAGAGTTGAAATGTAAAGTGTTGCAACATGATAATTTTCTAAGCCAAAATGCATGAATAACACTAAGATCTCTTATTTGTCTTTTTTTTTGTACAGCCAAGAAAGAGGAGAAATCAGACGTTACGAGTGTTCACTGGTTTATGAATCTAAGGTGGAGAGGAGAACAGACAGTAAATTAACTGGACATAGTATGAAGCTACTTAAGATTAACAGGCTGGAAGAAATAAATAGACGATTCAGCACAAGCAGTCTAGAAAAAGCAGCCTTTTTTCAGAGTGTGGAGAAAATGAAGATGACTAGAAGCTTTCAGGAAGAAAAATTCAGTGAATCAGGTCCTGGAACAGAAGAAAAAAAGGTAATAACTAACTAACTGCATAATTAATTTTGTTTTCCCAAAAGCATTGCTTCCTTTTTTTTTTTTTCAGCTAGTTAAGGAGTTTACTTTGTGTATTTCCCAGTACACTTGAATTTTTCATTATCATCAGTGAAAATGTATTGCAGCTGTGACAGACTATGTTAAGATCTGATTATTGAGAGATGCCTCTGCCCAAATTAAGGTGCAAGTGAGACCATATGCCAAAGTCAATAGTATGGATTTTATTTAATAGTGAATTTGAGGTAGAGAGATAGAAATGGAAAAGAGGAGGAGGAGAGAGATCAAGTAGAAGCTAGCCACCACCTGTGGATCAAATGACATCCTGTTGGTCCTTTTTCACCCATGGCTTCTCAGAGGTGGAGGTCCTGAGGTCATTCAGAACTTTTCACTATTTATATATTTTAGCAGAGAAAGGAATTAATGTTCATTGGCTACACAGTTCTCTTATTCTATTGGTGAAATGATTGCCTCATTTTTAATACTAATTAGTGCTCATGCTCAGTCTTTTCTTTTGGGTTGGTGGGTTTCTTGAGCTGTGGGTGGTTTCAATCTCCCTGTCAAAATTAGTTTTTACCCAGTCAGAGCTGACTGGGTAAAAATTTCGACATTTCAACACAGTTGCTGAGTTGGCTTTCCTTGTGGCCCATAAATTCTGTGTTCTTTGTGTCCATTTTCAGTGATACATTCTTCTCCCCTGACTTTGTTAACGTCCTCCTCAGTCTGATATAACACCTGGAAAATAGTAACATCATTATCTTATTTCAAGTTCTTGTCGCAGTGGCCTGACTATTTGGGGGAGAGCTTTAGTGGTGGCAGATGCTATTTGTCCCATAACTTGGGTGATCTTTGACTGGTATGTATGTACAAACAGTTGCTTCTTTACACACTTTGCCACACTGGGAATTTTTGTCTGGATGAATTACCAAGTACGTGCTAAGCAGATCTCACCTCCACCAGGTCTGGAGTTAGCACTGCACTGTTGCTCCATTCTGTGCTTATCTTGTGGCAAAGTCCTTCTGTGGCCCTCACAGTATTTGGGACAGGCGACTGTGATCTTTAGGTTCTTACAGACTGGTTAGCATCTTTTAATCTTTTGTGTTCATAGAAGCAAGCATGTGCTGTTATTCTGGGGTTTAATTACTACTGGACTTAATATTCAGAAATTATAAAAGTGTTATGTGGTTCTACCACTCTTCAAAATCAGAAGCTAAACACCAATTTTGTTGGATTCATGTTTTGGAAGCATTTGTCCTGTCTAACAGCTCTGGAGTTGGTGGAGGCTGAATGAATCTCATGGAAAGAGCAGATTCCCCAGAGGAACTGAGGCAGCTTTGTGCTTCCCCACTACCTGGTGAGCAGAGCATGGTTACATGCTGCGTGCCACACTTGCAGGGCTGAGTGTTGTCACTATAGCTCTGTTCCCCACCTGTGTCCAGTAAGAACAGTGTTGGGCATCATGGTATGGGGTCTCTGGTAGGAAAATGACTTTGTGATCAGCCAAAATATGTTTAGAAATAACAGCACATTTCCTTGAATTATGGGTTTTTTCTATGCAAGGATCTAAAGGAAACAGTATTTTTACTGTTGCATCATTTAGATAAGAACTGAGAAAATCCACTTGCAGTAGGAGAATGAGAGATTAATTTTACATATCAATTTGTGAAAAGACTTGAAAATTTTGTGCTGTGGCTGTTTGCTGATTGTGTTGGTATGGCAGAGCAGTTTTTCAAGTATTCTGAATATTTTTGAGTTCAGATGATACCTTGGAGCACTGGTGTAAAGCAAATTTCATTATGTTTCCATTTGTATTACCAAATCAAGAAGAATTTTTGAAACTCTTTAATCTGTTGAGTCACTGTTATTCAAAATTATTCCAGTCTTCAAGAAAGTACTACAATTTTTACTTTGTAGACATAGAAAGAAAACTTTATATTGAAACAAACAAATAATATCTCATATAAATAGGATGTGTTTATTTTAGAGAGTTTCATTTAGTGTTACAGTGAAAATGAGAACTAACAAAAACCCCACAACTGAGTGGTTGGGGTTTGAAGATGTCACTGGCTCTTTTAAGAGAGTATACTTCTAGTGTGCAAATAACAAGTTGCCCCAGTGAGACAGCAAAAACCGCTGTTTCTGCCATGTAGCTCTTCCTGTGATCCTGAAGATCAGCAAAAGGACTGAGAGCTGCTTTGCCTGTGTTAATGTATCTTAGCTTGATGCTGAATTGCAGATTCTGGGGTTTAATTACTACCGGGCTTAAAACTGAAGGTGGTGGGATTTTTTGCCAGTTCGTGCTGCACAGTCTCTTATTTCACTGTCTCAATGTCTGCTTCTTTAGTCTGATGGCTGGAACTGGCCCATTCTTAAGAGTGCTGTAAGAAAGGCTAGGGAGGTTTTGGTGGTGCAGTAGAGGAGAAGGGAATACATTTAGAAGATGAACAGCTGGTGGCTAGTTGCAAGCTGGAGAAATAGCTCTGTATTCCCATTTTAGCTCATCAGTCTCCTGGGAGCAAGATTTCAAAGGTGAAAGACAATCTAACTGAACTCTGGTAATATACCTCACCAGAGGGAGTCTTCAGATACATAAACATTAGCTATATTTCTCCTAAGCTTTTAAAACTTCATTGTCACACACCCTTTTGGTTTGTTTATTTTGGTTTGTTTTTTTAAATTTCTCTATGGGATAAAAAATTGGGCCCTAACTCTCTGTTAATATTAATAAAAGGAAAACCAAGACCTTCCCTTAGAAGGTCTTAGTGTGGTCTGCTGGCCTGATGAACAGTTTTATTATATTGATCAGGAAAGGATGTAAAGAAGAGTGCGTTGGCAGGAAGTATAGTAAACCTTGCCCAGGTGTATTGTGCTTGTGTATGTAATTTTTGTGGGTGAAGGTGAAAGCAATGACAAAACATCCATTCAGTTAAATGGGAGTGTGTTGGTGCTCAAGAGACTGAATAGTGGACAGTGGTCCCGTTTGTGCTTGCTGGAGAAAATAATTCTTTCTGAAACGACCTAATTATAATTAAAGAAGAAAATGATCCACTTCCTCAGAACAACTATTTCTCTACATTTTCTTTTTTTTAACAAAAAAAGAAAACACGACTTTTTTTGGCTTTTGGTACAGTATATTTTTGTAAAAAAGCCCCAATCCCAAACACAATGTAGTAGTAGTAATAATAATAGTAATAATTTCACAACTATTAAAGGACTTCTATGGAAAGTGAGCCCCTCAGCCATTGACTATCAATGATGTCAATGATGTCAAGAGTTTGTGCTGTCGGTGCCCCCTAGATGGCACCCTTTGCCACTCCAGCTCTCCATCACCCACTTCCCTCCTGGACATTATGGTAAAACAGCTCCAGACAAAACTGCTTGTGATAATTGATAAAAGATTCGTGTTAATCACGAAAGCATTAGGGTTTGTGTAAACCAGAATACTAAGTTCTGAAGTGAAGCATGGACACTAGATAAAGGAAATTATATGATAAAATAATTCTGTTTAAAATCACCTTGTTATGTTATATTATGTTACATTACAGTATGTTATATTATGTTATGTTTTCCAAATAAGTTGTATCGGCTACCAGCCTGCAAAATCAGACTTCCCAATAGCCCTTCCTGCCTTTGTCTGATCAATACTGCTTATCTCAAGGAGCAAACTTACAGAACTTCTCTAGTGGTCATCTACAAGGACCAGATGCCTATCTGTGACTAATTATCGCCCGGAAGCTTCGTGAATTTGTGTAAAGATGTTTAGTCGACCACCACTGCTTACCTGGCAAAATTATAGCAGTAAAAACCCCAAAAATTATTGACTACAATGAGAAACCATAGTATAAGGAGAGGCTGCAAACCAAGGTACGATGGGGCGTGGTGTAGGCAGTGACCCCTCACGTTCCCCAGCGCACTGCTTGCTCTGTCTATATCAAATAAAGCAATCTAAATTTTGCTAAATATCAAGACTTTTGTCTCTCATTTATTACATGCTCCTTACATGTTTTAAGTGTTCTTTGTTCAGAATGCCCTCTTGTCCCCCATTTGTACTGTTGGCAGTGCACGTCTTTGTATCTTGGCTAGGTTTTGTGTTCAGTGAACATGATGTTTTGCTTCAGGTTATAAGTTAGCAAGTAAGAGACATTTTGTTTTCATATGTGAGAGCCAAATTAAAAGAAGACTAAAAATCCGGACCTGTTTTTGACCTGTTGCACTGAATACGCACATGAAGGTATCTGAAGGTTCTGGTGCAAGGGACGGGGTGGTGCAGGGTAGGAACAAGCAGGTGTGAGAAGGTGAAATAGTTCCTTTTGACAGCAGCACCAGCTTATGCAAATGTAAATTGATTGTGAAACTGCCACACAATTGACCCAGCTGCATTAGATCCCAATGAGCTCCATCTTTTACACCTGGGCTGCTTTTGATGGCCCAGGGAAAGCCGTGCACTGTTAGTCATCATACCTGCTGTCTCTTCCCTCTGGCTCTTACTTGGGTAATATTTGGTGTCAGAATGCAATTCAAATTGTTTGATCTTGAATTGCTGTCCGCAAAAAGCGGTCATGAAATTATTATCCAGTGTGGGTGGGTTAACTGGGTAAAGAGGAGCCTACAGTTCTGAAGATCAATAATATGAAACAACCAAGCTGCACTCGTGAGTTGTGGAGCTGGGGTTTAAACACTAGTCACTGACCCTGAAGAAGATAATTTTACAGCATTTTCTATGCAAAGTTGTCCTTTTGCTGATATTCTGAAAACAGTTTAAGGACTAATTTTTAAATATTCAGTTCAGCTAGAGCTACTGGATACCCGTGGTGTTCAGTTAAGCTAGGCCTGGGGATGGCTAATTGTCCTCTAATTCCCTGTATCCTTTGAGCCTTCTTTCTTCTCCTTCACCACCACCGCCACCACCATTTATCTAGCAGTTATTTTCCTTGCAGATTCTGTGCTTGAAATTACTGGTGGTAACAATACTTTTACAATACTTTTACAGGTTCCTTTTTCCAGGGGAGGCCAGAGTCATGGCAATATTTTGTACAGATAAAAAATGATGACTGCCACACAATTAACTCCAAATAATTCTCCTCTGGTCCCCAATACTCTTCAAGATATTGAGCTATATATTTTGACAGAAACCTATTTCTGGTTTTACAGTTTTAGTCAAGAATGGCTTTTTAACAAAACCCAGTAAGGGACTCAGTACATTTGAAGTAAAACTTCTTAACTAATGAAGAAGAGATCAAAACCCTCAAGGCTTTCTTTAGCCTTGAAATTGAAGCACCATGTCTAAAGCTTGCCTTGGTATGGTCAGGAAATTGGAAGTGGACTTCAGCCAAGTTTGTGTCCATCTTGTTTTACCAGGTGCGTTTTCAGCTTGCTTGGAATGCTGTCATGAGATACCACGCTGCCAACCTCAGCTTGGCGCAGCTTTATGGAATATCCTTTTTGTGGTGCCCTCTTCACTTCCCAAGTTCATGGCCCTCTCTTGTCATGTGGCAATGTATATGTGTGATTCTGTGACTTCAGGTAGCTTTGTTTTACCTAATGCTCCCGGCTTCTGTGCTTGTGAGAATGTTTTCCTGTCTTTCTTAGAAAGAAATAAGGGAATATCAACGTTTTCTGACTGAAAAAACCCCCATCACTACACTGAGCCTTCCAAACATAACAGCTATGTACAAACTCAAAGGTGGCTTGAGAGCACTCTGGAGTCACAGAAGTCAGAAGCTGACTAGGAAAAGGACGACAGTCATTAAAATTTTTTAATCTCGTGACTTTTTTCCAAATGATGTCATGATATTTGTAAGTTGATTTGTGAATTTTTAGCACTTGAGATTTCTGGTGTTCATATTCTTTGCTTATTCATCTCTGATCAGGTAAATACCGAAGCAGAGAAAAATTTACACCATTTCTTCTTACTTCTTCAATGAGTCTTACTGCACTGTAATTATGGGAAGCTGTCACATGGAAGTTGTATAATCCTTATATATAGGGATTCCTTCCATAAATATAGACCTGAGACCTTATGCAATGGCTCTTCACAATCCTTACATATATCCTTATATCCTTATTTATTAGACAATAAACCACAATATGCTTTGTTCCTCAGATTTTCATTTTTTGATCTCTAGAAATAAATCTCCCTGGGCTTACAGTGGAGCTGGTAGCAGGATTTTTTTTTTTTTTTTTTTGGTTGAAGTAATTTACCATTTCCAGTTTTAATACCTTGTTTTTAGTTGTTTAGAAATTTCCCAGGCTTTGTCTGCTCAAGGAAATATTTTCCATGCAGAATTTTTGTCGCATTGAAAATTCTTGGGAAAATTCAACTAAAGCAGTCTATCTGCTACTGGGAATTTTGGGAGAAAGAAGATAGTTTATGATAATATTGAGTGTTTCACATGCATATCATTGAAATAATTTGGCACCTTCCAACCTTTGGCATCCTTCCATCCAAGGAATTGATGGTTGGCAGGTGAGTGGATGGAAGGGAAGATAGCTAGGACTCCCTTTCTGCATGGTGTTGGTTTGGATATGGGAGCAATGGAGATAGACTGCAAGCACAGGAACAGAAGGGTGTGAAGACACTAAAACTATGGCATTTCAAACTGACCTTTCTATGCACAAGCACCGTGACACTTGTTAGATTATTGCCTTGAATTATTTTTTTCCATTTCTTGCCTATTAAAGGGAGAAAAAAAGACTTTCAATTGCCTGAAATGTTAACTGCAAATGGATTGTACTAACAGTTTGCTTTCATTGGAGGAGTTCTGGAATGTGAGAGTAATTGCCTTCAAGTGCGTGCAATACACATCCCATGTAGATCCCTGCACCTGTTTCATGCTTGTCAGTGATCCATCACTTCTTTTCCTTATAGGTTCAGGGAATGCGTTGAAGTGTGAGATGGGATCCTGCAGCGTGTCTAAGCCTTGTCTAGCTAGGTGGTACTTACAGAGCAGGGGAGGGTTCTGAGGGTGCCTGCCAAATTGCATATGCTAGAGCAGGAAAACCAAGTTAATCAGATGGTTAAAATTAAAGGGATTGATCTAATCCTGCAAAGAAATGCTGCCTGGATTGTAGGTAATTTCTGCCTTTTGGCCTCATATCTCTGGCACACCTTGTGGACTGTGTTAAGCTGTGGAAGAAAGAAAGGGATCCCTGCACCTGGAAATGCACAGGTAGTAGATATACTTTTAATAAATTAGATACATTTCACTGCTCAGTCTCAATATTGTTTACCTGGACGAATGCTGCTTGTGTTCAGATGTAGCCAGTTAAACCTATTTGTTTTTTCCTGGAGCGACATTTATTTCTCTCTTTCATACTGCCAGTATCTAGGTTTGTCCGGCAGTAAATCCTAGGCAGATGACGTTCTCTTCAGGAAGGTGCATCTCTTCCCTTGCCGTCAGAAGGCTTTGTCTTCATTAAAACATCCTCTAGTGACCTCTGCTGGGTGCAGTACAAGGGAGTGCCTCAAGGTTATCGTCCGTGGCCATGGTGGGAGCAAGGTTGCCAGCCCTTCTTGTTGTGAGACTCAGAGATCCCTAGTAAGCCCCTTATTTTCCTCTTGTTGTCAAGGAAATGTAGTATTATCTCCCCAAAGAATTAGCATCACTTTTTTTTACCTCATTGCTGCAAAGATAGTATGCATGCTTGCTGTGGTTTTCCAGAAATGCAGGGATGACCCATTATATGGTAGCTTGAGAGTTTTTAGAAGAATTCCTAACAGGAAACATTACTTAAAGGAACGAAATAGATGAGTTTAAAAAGGCAAAAAGGAAGACACTTTTTTTCTAAAGTCTCTCCAAGGCTGTAGGTTGCCAAAATGCTTAGGATTTTAGTTAGTTTAATACAAATGATATTTTTCTTTCTTTCTTTGAAGAGATCCACCTGCAGAATTTCAAAAGTATTTTCATGTCAAAGGTCTGAGGTCTGAAAAGTCTGCAAACTCACACTTATATATTCTTCTAGTATTATCAGCCAGAATAGTCATGACTTATTGTGTGAATTTATAGCAGAATTTTTCACACATAGTGTAAGGAACTCACAGGATAGTGATGAGGAGAATAACTGAAGTGTTGCTACATGTCAGCACTCAAGATTAATAAGATTCACAAAGAAATCACCTGGCAAATTAATAAAAAATCAAATCTGTTTTAGGTAGTTTGCATTTTGTCTGAAACTGTTCCTGTACTTGCACCTGAGCTTGAAAAGGATCCACCATTTTCTTTATGCCTAGCTCATTAAGATTTTTCATTTTCTTTTGAGAGAATCATAATTTAAAATTAAAAAGAAATTAATTTCATTCCAATTGCATTCTTGTTAATTTCCCTCCATTTGTATTGCTACTTCTACTGTTTTGCTATGGTCAATTTATTCTCCAGTTTTTAAGATTTAGGCCAGCATAATACATGGTATTTGGTAGCATTACACTGTAAAGAAAGCAGATTTTAAAATACCCTGTATTAAGACTACCAGACATTATTTTCTAATCCTTATCAGCACTGAAGTATTTTTTCCTGAATTTGGCATAAGTCAGAGCTCTGTGCCAGTTTTGTTGCATGTCATGGACCCACTTGTGAAATTCAGGGTGGCAGTATCTATCAGACTTGTTTCCCTTTTTTCAGACTTGTTTTCCTTTTTTTTTTTCCCCAAATTGCTCTGCTTATTTTACATTTGTTCTTTTGAGTTAAAAGGTTCTTCATAAGGTACAAGTGTCCCAGGCTGTCTCCTGAGTCCTCATACATAGAAAGGTGGCATGGACTCACAAGTATTCCAAGGGCAGGGCAAGTGTCCTTTCCAGGAACTGGCAGTAGGGCTGTGCTCATGCAGGGACTCCTGGATAATTGGAATCCTTAGCTTTGGGAGGAAATGAGCCAACACCTGCCTGAAACCAAGATTGTTGTGTCATCTCAGGACCCCATGGCATGCCTATTCCAGACTCACCCTTCCCTCTTCCTTTCTAGAGAAGCATTGTTGTCAACTGCAAGAAAAAAGTTCCTAGAGCTCCCTTGCCCTGTGCATGCTGTTATGTGTCCTTTGGCTCTTAGACTTGTGAAGGCTTGGACTTCTGTGATGTGAAAATCTGGTGATCTTTACCAGCATTCATATTTGAGAATGGCTCTTCCTTGAACTCCCAAATGGAAGAAAAATGGGGATCAGATCAAAAGAGCTTTGTGGGTCTTGCTCATTTTTCTGTGGTTCTGGTGAAAATATGAGTTTGGCTTCCTAAGAGAGTATATAGGAACAGTGCTACCCTTTGGTCATGATGCTCCTTCTCCAAAGAAGTGCTAATTGAGAATGAGGGTTTAGAGTTATAACAAGTAACTAGCAGTAAATCCATTTTGTTTCTTTGTGTAATACTAGAGCAGAACACTACTGCCAGTGGGAAGTAACTGGACTGTTGGTGAGCCTGTGTTTGTTCAGCAGGTTGTGAAGGGCCTTTGGTAATAATTACATGTGTTGTTATGAGCAAGCAGAGTCTCTAACTGGGGTTGTGCGAGGCTCAGTGCAGGTCGGATCCACTCCACAGAATTCATTGTCTGAGCAGCTGGATAAGGGAGAAACCAAATAAGAATCAGGTACAGGCATGGATGAAGACTATGCTAAGGTCACGCTCTCAGTCAGTGACATCTGTGCAGAGACATCTGCAATATGGAAATGAAATTGCTGACTCTGTCTAGTGTCCTCTTTACGAGGCTATATGCTGAGATCTGAGGGCAGGCATGCCTCTGAAGCCTCAGCTTGCTGGATCCCAGCCATTTCATGGGTGCTGATTACTTCGCAAAGTTCCTGCACACCATTTGGTCCAGGATCTAAAATTTAAAAAATCTATGGCATCTTCTAGATAGCTTCTGTATTTTTCTGGTGTTAATTTACATACAATTCACTTTTTCCTTCTCACCCTGTTAATTCTCCATGGTTTTTATTTGGATTCTATGAATGCCACGGTCAGAGGCTTATTGTAACCTTTGGAATATATGACTGTTTAAACATTTGAAAATCAGATCAGTTTCAGTACAGCAAAGGTGTATATATTTATTTCTGTGTAAAAGATGTTGTATCTTGTCTATCTTCCCTTAAAAACTTCTTTTTGACCCTGGGTGTGCAGCTTAGCAAAGAGTTCTTTTGGCCATGATCATTCAGAGGTGTCTCATTACAGATTACCTACCCAACCAATTCGTAATATACACGGAGGTCTGGGGAGAGATTCCGACTGTCCCTGTGACCTTTCTCTTCTGGCAGTGTCTTGTGGACACATTTAGCAGAAGTCACAGTGCAGTAAAAGTGACTTTCCAGCACTGAGTGCAGCATGAGAATTCTGAACAAGGGCCTTTGCATAGGAGAGGTCACATTTCTGTTACTTTGAACAGAAACTTCACATGTAAGGAGCATTTTAAGGGGTTCAGTATCTTCATTTTTCTCCTTATATGGAGAACCTGATATAATTCTTGGTGTTTGGTCCTTCTGCGTTTGCTGAAAATGTTTTTTAAACTCTCCCGACTTAAAGAAATTGCTTAATTGCTTATATTGAAAACATAAGTTAGATATGCATTGTATAGTATGCAAGGGAGGATTTTTTCAAGTACTATCTAGGGAAGTACTTTTAAGTGCTTATTTGACATTTACGAATTAAATTCTTGAGAGAAATTAAAATGAGGCTTTATAATATGACCTCGTGTTAAAGAAAATGAATGGGATAATAATGGTTATAATACATGTAAAATAATTTGTTATTGACAAGAAAAAAAGAGCATTTTTCCATATTTTCCTGTCTTCAAGGTTAACTAAGCAGACATACTGGTACACAAGATCTAACACAACGTGATCCTGGTACACAAGATCTAATACCATGCCTGGACTAAACAGTGATAGAGCAGATATGTGCGCAGATAGGTTTAATTTCAGTTATGACCCTACCTAGTTATGACTCTGTCTAGTTTACCTCATATCTTAAATAGTGACTGTAGTTGAAGATGATAGAGAAAAATCTCAGCCTTTAAACTTAACTATTTTGCAGGGAGACAAGGTGTCGGTGATTTTCTCTTGACCTTTGATGCTGCCAAAGCCCTTATTATCATCACTACATTTTAAAGAACATGTTCAGTAAAGGAATTATTGCTTTTATCAAGTCAAACATGTTTTGCTGTCTTTCTGAAACTTGCAGTAAACCCATGTTTGGTAATTCCAAATCTGGAGCAATTGCCTAAAGGCTCTTGGTCCTGCATGTTTTAGATGATAACAGAAGCATCCTACATTCTCCTGTTTATACCTACTCTATGTATTTCTTCCAACTCATATCTTAGCAGGGTTTTATAATGGTTTAATAAGAAACCTATTCTATAAGAATAGAAATGTACGATACAAAAATGTAACTTGATGGTGAGAGCTTTTAAAGAGCTTGGGGGTCTAAACATAACTTCATATAGTGTTACTAAAATGAAAGAATGAACAAAATTCAGGAGATTAGGACAAATGAATAGGACAAATTGACAAAAATGATTAATTTATTTTTTTATTTTAGTTACTTCTTATCCTTTAAACTGTCTGTTCTTCAAGACAATATTCTAGCCCTTAAAACACATCTTCCCAGCATTACATCCAAGATCTATATCTTTAATCTCCCTTGTGTGTGCCCTTCATTTTTAGTTGCAGAATAACTCGCTGTCTGTTAAAATAGAGAAACATGGAAAGGCATGAATTTATCAAAAAACTGGGCAGGTTTTTGAAAGCATTTTCTCTTCCTTTTATTGATTCCACATGCAACTGTTGCCTCTCCTGTCATTGTTAGTTATTTGGCTTGTTATACCCAGTATTTACACCCCTTTTCTCACTTAAGGAGAACGCCTTGTACACTTAGTGCTGCATAAAAATTGCACTACAATTTTTTCATCAGGCAGCTGCTGCAGAGAACAGACATGAAAATCTTTAGCTTGGAATTCTAGCTGCCACTGACTGCCAACAGAGTGATTCAAAATGTTTGAGGGCCAGCATGGGACTTGTAAAGAAAACTTGTGCGATGCACTATTCTTGTCTCCCACTGTGCTTTACAAGGTCCCGCTGCTTTGTTAGCAGTAATTTCATGGATTGTTAGATATTTCAGGAGCCAGCTCAGGATGAGAATTTGCTCCTTATATCCCTGGACAACACAAAGTTTAGATGTATCAGAGATTATTTATGGACACTGTGAGTGACAGTTGTCACATCAGAGACACTACAGTCTAAGTAGACAGGCTGTTATGAAACTGAGTGGAGAAGCAGGGGCTTAGAAGGATGGAAATAAGCATCCAAGGTCACCCAGTAGATCTGTTACAGAAGCAGGGCTGAAAGTCAGACTTTCTGACTTCCAGACTGGGGCCTGAGTCATGCTGCTACTGCAGTGGGAGCCCCTTGCAATGAAAGAAATGTCTTGGTTATCACACTTGTTTCTTATATCTGGAACTGTATTCTCTGAGACACATTGTCTGAAAGCCTTCGTGTTATCAGCTAGCATTTGCCAAGTATGTGGGAGATACTTTCTTTTCCCCCAGGAATTCTTCAGTCATTTCCATTTCAGCATCATGTGATTGCGGTAGAGAATATTGGCTTCTTAGCTATCTCTGAGTTCCAAAATCAGTGGAATGCATTATTGAAGGAATATGGGTTGGCGATAATGATTTAAGCTCTATTTCCATGTTTGCCAATCCTCCTATAGTTCTCAGGATCATTCTGCATCTGGAATTATACTCTTAATGTATGCAGCGTCTGGAGCTATGAATTTGCCAAAATGTTCAGCAGACACCAAAGAAAAAATCAGACTCTTAAGAATAGCCTCCCCTCGGCATTATCTTTCAATAACATTTGACTTTAGAAACTGCATTTTATCTTTTACCTTGGAAATCATAATAATTTATAAAGAGCTGTTAATGCAAGGGAAGACAAGAAGAAGAGAAATGCAATTCTGTAGTGTTACAAACAACTTTTATCAGCATGAATTTGGAATGAGAATTAATTTGTCAAAGGAAACACTGAAGTTTATGCCAAACAAATGTTTTCTGCAGAAAAAACCCTACAAAAATAATTGCTTTGGAGCATCTGCTTATCTGTTGTTCAATATTTGTCCTAGTTTATTTTTTTCTCAACTTTTAAAAGCATGCTTTGTTTGGTCTTTGTGGTACTCCATGTAGCTCAAAAGATTCCTTCAATATTCGAAAGAACTAAGTGAAATTAAAACATAGCTTTCTGAATTATGTAAGACATTTAATGTCCTGCTCTCTCTTTGTCAATTATAATTGCAAATAAGCAAGTACTGTTTGTTCCAGTGGAAAGATGGGATTTTCTACCTTCCAGTAAGCCAAAATGATGTGCGAAAGGATATGGCCAGAGATGCTTCACCAAGTGGGTAGTGTCAGATTACACATTATTTACAGTGAGTCTCTTCACATACTTGAAGTTAAGCACGTGCTGAAATGCTTTGTTAAATCAGGGTTGTTGGGTATCATGTATTCACTTACATTGAGGTTGTCTGAGCATACGTCCAGTGGAAAGTTGCATTTTCAAGGAGCTCATATTCTGTGTGCAAAGGTAAACAAGAGGAGAATGACACAACAAAGCAGTAATGTTATTGTTCAGTGAACTTGCTTTTGTAGCTAGCCTGTGCTTGACAAGGGTGATGCTTTAATCACATCAGAGGACTTTTTCAGTCTTCATTCTACAGGGTTTGGTCTCTGTTAGGATTTTGCTGTATCATGGATTGTGTGATAAGCCTTCAGTTGCTGATTCCATGGAATGGATTAAAGTGCATAAGAATGAAGAGAAAAGTAAAAGATAAATCAGAGGAGTGAAGAAAAGCTGGTCCCTTTTCAATTTATTTTCAATTTTTCAGACACTTATATTACTTGTGTTTTACAGAAGTTCTCAATTTGAGTCAAACAAGGCCAAACTCCTTTGGTGTTATTCTGGTTGACACAAGCTAAGAATTGGTCTGCTGTGTTTCACTGCCCAGAAAATACAGAAACCTTCATTGGGATGGTTCCCCTTCCATATCAAAAAACATAACTTCAGTGTATAAAATGGTGTATTTCAGATAAAACTTGCCCAGCTGTCACTGATTCACTGTCAGAATTTTGGTCAAGTGGGAGTTTCAGATGTGTACATGAAATGCAAATTCTTTGGTTCATGAAGCTGCTAATTTTTTAAGTACATTGGGAATTAGCTGAGCTCATTTCTCTTTATTCTTTTCCAGTGCTTTCATACTTATTTCCCCTAGAAAGGGCCCACCACCTCTGTTTTGTGAGCATTGGCTGTTCCTTCTGATATTCATATCAGTAGGATTTCTACAGTATGGGAGACAGGAACTCAGACAAACATCCCTCCACTGTCTGAGTATCAGTTTTAAATCAGCAATGAATACAGTATGTATGCACTGCTATCTGATTGAATGTGGTAGCGTAGAAAATGTTTGAAAGATTGCTCCCAGTAATGGTCCTCTGAATGCAATGAAAGGAGAAAAGAAAATTACATTCAGATGAGCTGCGATTTATGGATTACATAGGATGTAAACCTTCAAACCTAGAGGCTTTTGTTTTTATTAGGAACTGTTGCCAAACCTTTGTCTTTTTTAACAGATCCTGATCCTAATGCAGGTAATCCTAGCCTTGTTTTCTAAGAAAAACCTGTGATTTTCATGAGTTTCAGTAATAGGTCTCCCATTGTGTCCCCATCACCATAGCTGTTGTTAGCTTACCAGTGTTCAGGGAGAGTGTCTGCAAGACCAGTAAGAGAGGCAAGCTGGCATGCAACATGAGGCTCTTGTGTATAGGCAGGCACATGTCTAAACTCTCAGCAGTCTGCCAGTTGCTCTGCTTGGAATGAGTTGAAATAAGACTAAGTTTGTCTCCAGCAAAGACAAGTCCTCACCAGTTAGCTATGGGTGTTTTTCAAATACTCTACAAGTGATATTTCATTTCTGTCTCACCTCAGGTCCTGCATCCTAGGTAACTTGCTTGCAGTATTTTTTTCCTTTTCTTTTAAGAGGCTGATAAAGAGTAACTACAGTTCACAGTGACCTCCAGTGGTGAAAACCCTCTTCTGGAAGAAGAACAGAGCTAATAGCCAATTTTGTCTGAAAGTCATTCTTCAGAGGGTTTAGGTGATGCAACTTCACTTCTATACAGCATAATACATTCCAGTTTATCATGTTTTGTGCTGTGTTTCTGTTGTTGCTTTTTAGAAAATAACCTTGGATTTTTCATCTTTCTGCTCTTTCTTGTTTCAGAATCTTTTTACTTTTGTGTTAACAATAGTTGACAATGGTCCTACTGGAGCCATATTGTATATGAGCCATGAAGCTTTGCTTGATTAGATGTCTCCTGGTATAATGGCATGAGATCAGTTCTGCTCTTCTTTCCCTCAGAAATCTTGATTTTTTTGTAGTTGTCTGAATGCTCATAATTTCTTTAAAGCTTCTTCTACATCTTTCTTTCTGTCTTTTCCATATATTTACGTATATTGTTCATTGAGGACTTTTTCCATTTCTCTTAAGGTGGTTTCTTCAGTGGTCTGTGCTGGGAGTTGATTCTGCAAAGTTTTAGCCATCTGGATAGCCTGGACCCCACAAATAGTATGAAAGAGTGGATTTTTGGAATTGATAACGCTGGAATGTGCCATTGAGAGTGAATGGAAAATGTTTCCATATTCTTCAAGGCAGAATATACCTTTTTGCTTTAGAGTCCCTCATAGCAATTTTAATAGAGGAGTACTTGTCTTTGCCTACACTGGCTTCTGTACTATGGGCAGCACAGAATTGCCTGCATTCTTTATGTTTGCTTCTCAACATTACTGACCTTTGCCTGTAGAAAATAGGCAGTTATCTTCAGGAATGAAAATGGAGCTGGATTCTACAAAGAGCAGTCAAAATATCAGGTAATTTGTGTATTTTGTCAGGTTTTACAGGGATGGGGAGGAAATTTTTGGGGGTTAATATGACACAGGAATCACTTCCCTTTCCCAGATGATTTCCATTCTTTTGCACTTCATATACCAAGTAAATGTGCTCTGTGCTAGACATGCAAGGAATCAGAACTCAGCAGGCCTAAGATGCCTGCTGTGAATGTTAATCTCTATGTGCATTACTTGAGTGGACCGCTTCTGAGCTGCCAATATGATTATGCTGGGAGTTGCCTTTTCCTGGGAATATCTAGATAAACAGAATAAAACCCAAACAGGCATGAAGATCAGGTTTCAGAATTTTCACAGTCTTGTTTGCTGATTTTCTGTACTAAGTTTTGCTGATTATTATGGATCTTTCATTCCCATGGACTTTCTTTGGACCTCTGAGATGGTATTTGAGAGGTTGTTGGGGTGCCTTGTCTTTCTCTGGATAGGCTAGAATTTGGAAAACAAACTGAACAATTAAACAACACAGCAGAGCAGCTTACTGAAAGATAGAGCACAAAATATTCTGCTACAAACTGTGCGTGAGCTGGCTCTTCTCTAAATTCTTCCCAAACAGATCAGATGGGTGTTGTTGTATTTCTTTTACAGAGGTTTGCTGTACCTTTGCCACAACCCCAGTGACTGACAGTGAAAGATCCTGTTGTCACTGTAAAAGAAAAGGGTGTGCTGGCCACATTTCTGCACTCCTTACTCTGGGCTGCAAAGGGGCAACTATGCTTGTAAATGGGAATATTCAAATCCTGTAGGGAGGGAGGCTGGGTGTCACGCTGGCAAGGTGGTCCTAGCTTCCTGGGAATTTCCCTGTAGCCTGCTCCATGTGAACCCTGTAAATGCCTAGAATTTGAATGCATCTTTCTCATAGCTGTGGAGTAAATGTGTGTAAAAATAGTACATGCATCTCATTGTCATGGCAAAAAAGCAAGGCTCTTGAATTGCAGTTGAGGTGAAGAATTGGTGATAGACATAACCATGGGTGGTTGTGCTGTGATAGGCATGTGCTGCTCTCCCTGTAAGGTTTCACTGGTAATCTCTGGGCAGTTGAACACAGACATCAGGTTTCATGCCTTTCTGAGAGACCATGGACCGCTGAAGAGATGGTGATGGTGTCAGAGCAGCTTGAAAAGTTAGAAGACTGTAGTTGTCAGCAGAGCAGCAGGTGTTGTAGTGACAAAGGTTCAGACCTATGATATGAAATGTAGTGCAATGGCTGTAGCTGGCCCTGCTCTTCTGGCTTGTAAATCATTTACATCAAAGCTAACTGGGAACTGAAGCACCTGCAGATGATGATGAGTCCTGTGGGCTTATGAGACCTTCTAATTGTGGTGTTCAGTGATATGAATGCTAACTATAATGAGTCCACCTCTCCCCAATTGTTTCTGCTCCTTAAATGGCTCCAGTCATATTTCTTTATCCCTGTTAATAATAGATGGGATTTACGGATGGCTCATATGCCAAGAGCTTAATACCGAGCACTATGAAAATTTGTCATAGCTTCAAACCATAGTTTTGGATATTCTCCATGAACCTACTTGTGCCAGTACTTTCCAGAAGTGCTTCCTGAGGACAATGGTGTTTCCTTTTTTGGTTCAGCAATGGTAGGCATCTTGACAATGAATTACTTTCTGAATGATTCTTGAGAATCACAAGATAATATTTAGGAACCAATGCAAGCTAATTAGAATACATGATTATAAGCTGCCCATCCTTCTTAAAATCTACAGATCTGTGGCTTTGTGAATTAGCTTAAGAAAAAAAGGTAAAGCTGCTTGCATGCACCAATGTTACTTCCCAGCTCAAGATGAAGCAGGGCAGAAGCAAGACTTGTGGTTCCAGATAAGGAATGAACGATATCACTGTAAACAGAATTTCTGATGCCTTTCTTAGAAACTTGTATCTATCCCACCTTGGATGAAGGAAAGCTGGGATGCAAGCCACTGAAGCTCTTTGCAATGTAAAGGCATTTTCAGGGTTTCATGTTTCAAATGACAATTATATTTACTCTTAGTTTGGGGAGGTGAGGTGTGGAGAGAGGAAAAAGGGAATAGATTAATTTATTTTTAATTCTTTTTTCATTCTACCTGTCTTTCTTCTTTGTATGTTGTTGCCTCAGATTCTTTTGTTAAGTATTAAAGAAAAAAAACTAAATTTTAAAACAATTGTACACAAATAGTGTGTCCTGAACTTAGGCAGACTAACTTACAGTGCTGTGAGAGGGACTGCAGAACTAATGAAGCATCTGAAACTTTTACTTTGCTATCAGGCTTAACTCTGTCTGTGCGGTCTCTAATGGGTTCTGAAAAGATGAGAAACAAATTGCATTGTTTATTCATATTAAAGCATGCCTCTAAGTCTCTGTTTGGGACATGTAAATTATTGTACCTCACAGTGCAGTAGGGTATTCAAGGTTCATGTAAGTTGTTTCTTGCATGTAATGCTCCCTCAGTGCCCCTGCCCAGTGAAATTTTTCCTTGATTTGGTTTAGTGTGCTCAAGCAGGTGAACGTGTGTTAATGCACTGAAATGGTGTGGATTTAGAGCCTACCAGGATCTCCCTACTTAACATTCACATATTTAGTGTTAGCATGTGGATTAAGTCAATGATTTTTTGAATGTTTCCTCTTACTTTGAGAGCCTAAGGGTTGCTGTACATGGAGTTAGTGAAAGGCAGGGAGCATGCTGCTGGTGCATGTTCTGTCACATCCAAACACCCAAGTTACAAGATTCAACAGATTTGCACAAAATATTTCTGGACAGCAACATGAACACAGTGATAATGTGTTTGAGAGGTGCAGATGGCTGACTGGTCCTTGATATTTAAGTTAGAATCATGTGTTGAGATTTCAGAGAATCAGGTCTCTTTGTATGTTACTCATGGCTTTTAGTCCACAGCAGTAGGCAGTCATATGAGCACTTCTTCAGAAAGTCTAAAGGTTAAAAGAGATTGGTTGCTTTAACTATCATTACTCAAAAGAGGCATAATTATTCTTTCTGTTGATGTGATGCTTATCCACTCCACTCCAGCTCTGATTCTGTCCATGACAGTTAAAGTTGCTCCTGTGGAGAGCTTTCAGTCTGTGCACAGTCTGTGCATTTTCATGGCTGGATGCTTCCTTCCAATCTCAAAGCTCTCAACATGTTATGAATCCTCTGAATGATATTTCTGTATTATTATCCCTGTTTGAAAAAAAGGAGAAACTGAATCAGAAAGATATTACACAACTTTCCTAGGGGGATGTACAGCAAGTAAGTACTGACTGACTTTAGTTCCCTGTTATTTCCCCAAGATCTCAGAAATCTGAACATGAAACAAGATACAAATGAGAGGAAATATTTTAATATTTTTATAATATTAAAAAAATCCAAGTTTATTTTTTCTCCCTATTTTTTTTTTATACTTCATGTTCTGCTACATGAAGTAGTTTCGGCTAAGTCTTATAGCACTAGGCATACTGACAATATGTTCAAGAGGAGCAGAGCACACTGACAGGTCCTTGGAACCTGGTCCAGCAAATTGGACCTTTTCAAGAAATCGTGCCTCTTCAGCTCCCTTCAGGAGCACTGATATGTTAGTTTGGGATGTTCCCCTGTCATTACATGCATTCAGGGTGTATTCCTTAAAAAAATTTACAAGTATTTATATATAGAGCAGCAAGCCAAAGGCATGACTGAGTGTCTGAAGCAGTGTCTGAAAAGATGAACTGCACACACGGAATTGCAGGTACTGCCTGCCCAGAGACACACCTGCATGAACAAATCAATGTTTGGCAAAGAAGCATTGGGTTCCCCTAGGAGAACAAGCATTTAATCTTTGCCTTTGCTGCATTGGTCCTCAACTCCCAGTGGTGAAGCTTTGGAGACACAGCCTCCCCACTGAGGTCTGGGGTGGGATCTGCTCCCTGCTCTGCCACACATGACTCTTTATTCCTGGTGGTTACAGTGCTGATCCCTGACACTTGATTCCGGACAGTGGCAATGCAGACATCTGAGCCTTCATGCTTGATCTCTGACACTGGATCTCTATTAGGAAAATTACTGGTACCTGATCTGCCTGATTACAGCTACTTGATATATGGTGATGTTCTCCACTGTGGCATGTTTACCACTGAAAGTAAGCTTGAAACAGCTAGTACAGCAGAACCAAAGAATTGAAGAATTTTGCTGTGCTCTGCGGATACTGTGGATGAATGAATGTGGATGTTGATGTGAAGAAATGCCATCTTGTAAGGAAAATAGGAGGAAGTAGTGATGCAGGGTTAAAAGGAGAAAATAAACAGGAAATATTAGAAAAAAAAAGTGCAGTTCCCAGCACTTCTACCTGTTATCAGAGCTTCATGCTCTGCCTTAACTCTGTATGCTGTGTTCAACATCTAAAACCAAAATTAGCTTCCTTCAGCTTTATGTAAAATTGTCTTTTTATGAAAAGCTTCGTTGAGTCTATTTCACAGTAAGTACATTTCAGTTCAGTCAGTGGGTTTCCAGAAGATAGAAAATGCCTTTGACTAAGCAAGCTGGCTGAAAGTAGTTTGCGAAGAAATTTATAATCTGGCTCATTTCATAAGGTTTTGAATTTCATTGTAATAATTTCACACCCTTGAAGAGAGGGCTGCAAAAGAAAAACTGCACTGAAGTGAAAAATAGACATGCTTCATTCCAGTAGGGTTGCAAGTATTGCTCTGCCTTCTTCCCTAGTTAATTTTACTTGGAAGAGCACATCATGTGTTGATCAGTCTTCTGTTTTCATGAGCCATCATTTTCCAACACATTCCAGTGTTTTGTTTCAAAACTCTTTGGTTAGCTCCAGTGACAACTATTTTTAATTCTCATGTTGGATCATATGAATTGGTCAGGGAATAGAGCCTTGTGCTCTGGGTAATCACAGTTCATTTTCCATAGTGTCAGATGAAAAATTTAGGTAAAAAAAAAAATGCACCAGTCATGAAATTGAATCCCAGACGCAGAAAGGTGAGTGAGGTCATGGCAAGGCTTCCAAATGTTTCCAGGTGCAAGCACTATGTTCTAGTGGTAGAAAGAAAGGCTTACAAGCAATAAAGCAGGGGTTTCCACATGAGTATTTTTGATTTAGATCTTAGCTAACATCCCAGCTGCAGGTGACTAGTAGCAGTATCTAAAACTGGGGAATATAAGATGGGATTCTTACCCAGGGAGACCTGAGCTTCAGTCAGACGTCAGACCATGGCCAGAAGTTATTCTTTGCTATTGCCTCTAATGCAACTGTCCTTCATAATTTTGTCCAATGCCTTTTTATCTGCCCTTATTCCGCAGATTGAATTCCCTATCAATTCCCTATGTCAGTAAGCTCCTGCACAAGTAATTAGTGTTTGAAACTGATGTGCAGTATTTGTTTTGATTGTCTATATCCTCTTGCACTGGGAGAAATGGCAGTCAGTCATTCCCTATTCATCTTGTCACAACAATCATGATTTTCTAGAGCTATGGTACTCTTACAGGTGTATGTATGACTCTTCAGTGAGTACTGAGATTAAGGCATAAGGATTACTTAGAAACCATGTATTTCTTTAAGAATAAAGGGGGAGGGGAAGAAAGAGAACTGAGAGAGGAATTAACTATTTTATGAAACCGTTAAACCAGCTAAGCAGATTAATAAAACACTGAACAACATAGCCTAATTGTGAAGTGAGATTGCTCTGTGAGATTGTCCCACCTTTCCAAACACCGTGAATTTTTTCCAGCTTCTGATAATTGCCTTTCCAAAGAGTGAAAATCAGGTATTTTGAGAAGAACAATCCCTTTTGCAGTGCTCATCTGTCTTGTATAGGCAGAGTGATGAAATAATTTTTGATTTCTGATCAGTTCTCATATATTTCCTAACCTTAGGACAAGATTTAGTCCATGATTTCTGCTGATGTCATTTTTCCAAGCAACATTCATGAGTTACATGATAGAAGTCATGATGAAAATACCATCTGCCACATCTTCACACAAAATCAAACCCCCAGTATTTGATGTTCTGAGATGAGAACTCAGAATGAAATGAAACTCTTCTGTTTCTTTGTGCTCTCTCATTAGATCCTAACACAACAGGGCAGTAGAAGGAAAGTTACAAGGCTAGCTCTTTCCCAGGCTAGGGACAGACATAACTTAAACAATGCTGAAAGCCATGATTCAGGTTTCTGATGACAGACTTTTTTCTAAGCTTTGTTGTAGTGAGGGCAAAAGGTGAGATTAGTCTTCTCTGCCCCTAGTCCTTGAAACAGTAGCAGGTCTCCTCCTTTAGTCAGGAAGGAGAGCAATGCCGCCTAGGACACTTCTTTCCATTTGTCCTCTATCATAATCTCATAATCTGGGGTTGAACTGTCCTGTAGACATTGCTCACTTTTCTCTCCCTTGACTATACAGCCTTAGGCTAAGCATCTTTTAGATGACTAGAGTTATATTATGGGGTCTAGAAGTTCTGTATCTTCATTTTCCTTGTGTTTATACTCAGCTTTAACTGGTGTAATAGCTGACTATCCTCTGGAGGAGAAGAGGAAAGCCAGACAAGGGTATCAGTAAGGCTTTATCTATCTCTGCTTTCCCTTCAAATAGGAGAGAGAAAGAGGATGCTACTTGTATCTGTGATCCCAAAAATATTACAGAGTTTAAAAGGTAAAAAAGCCTATAACATAGGCTTTCATCAATTGCATGAAATGAGAAGGGACCATTTTTATCTTTCAGTCTGCCCTTCTATGGTGTAGAGGCCATGGAAATTGGCCAGGGGGTTTCTGTATAGAACCCAAAAACTTGTGATCAAATTAGAGTATGTAACGTTAATGGAGTTCTGTAAATAGAAGCAGGGAACAGATGAGGATAGGTCAGGAGAAGAGAGGAAAGTGACTTTGAGGTAAGAGGAGAGTTTGTTTCATAACATGACTGCTCTTCTCGTGTTTCCCTGTACCAGAAGCAGTCACTAGACACTCAGGAATCCAGATCTGATCTTTCATTAACATAAATACAACTAACCTAAGTAATGTTATGTTTCCTTTTTCCAATACAAAAAATATGTAACAATTTAGCATGAAAACACTTCAATAAACAAAAGGTCTGGCTTCTAGGAAATGTTAATTTTCTTGTATTGCATAGGTATAATGTTTGTCTTACTTCTGCTGTATTTTCCAGTCAGAGTTTCCTATTTGTGAGGTTTATTAAATAGTATACTCCTGCATAGCATAGGATATTCACTGTGATCAATTGTGCAATGCAGCAAGAACCCTGACTTTTGTGGTTGCTGTTTCTTTGCATTTTAACCATTCAAATTTAGAGAGCCTATAGCCCCTCTTATGCAGAAGTGGGGAAGTTACAGGTGCAAGAAAACTATGCTGTCTAAACATCATCACCCGCTTTTTGTTCTCAGATAGCATAAGAAATCCAGATAGTGATTGGGCCAACTACATGGGGCAAGTGGGGAAAAGTAAGGGTACAAACTCCTCATCTATCTTTCTTTTTGCTGGACAAGTTTCTAGGAGAGCACTGCTCTGACCATCTGCTTCACTAGGAAGCTATGCCTGTTTACCAGTGCACGTGGCTGATGTCCTGCATGAATTGCTCAGATGCTCTTTTCTTCAGCTTCTGAGGGGTTCCCACTCCTATCACACAGCAGCACAGTTGTTTTCACCTGAACACTCCAGAAGGCTTTAGAGTTCTGAAGTTCATACGAGTAAGTATGAACAGCAGGCATGGCTACTCCCCAAAGGCTTTTCAAAAAGCAGTCAGAAATGCTTCTGGATGCACCTGATGACATCAGATGGTGAAATACTGAAACATGAATACTGTCAGCAAAGGTTACCTTGCACCTGTTCTGGCCACCTGCGTGGATGGGCCCTCCTAAATGGTTCATACTTCAGTTCTGGTGTCTGTAGCTTAAAATCGTCCTCATAAAACTAATGCTGAATCCTACAGCAAGCATCAAGCAAAGGCTGAAAGCCTCCACTTTGGTGGCCTGCAGGTGTGCACTGTAACAGAGTTTTAATTTGGAGCAGGTGACAACAGGAAAGCACAATGTGTGCATTTTGGCAAAGAAGTGATACAACTGCTGAGCTTCAGTAGACAGACCGAGTTCATTGGTTTGGTTCTTCTGTTACTCACTGAGAGAAAATATCTGGCCTTTGGCACTTATGATCTAACTTAAGCCATTCTGTTAATGTAAGGCTTTCGTGTTGGACTCTAATTTAATAATCCTGACTACTGACTTCTTTAATGCAAGACTGCATCTGACTTTATGGAAGAAAAAAGAAAGACTAAACTTTGATAGTTGCATGAATTCAGGGATTTAAGAGGTAGGACTGCAAGTGTGGAAGTGATACAATGTGGTAGGAAGGTGAGGCTTCTCAGCAGGCATAGAACTAATAAAATATTTTTTCCTAAAAAAAACCAAACCAGTATTTCCTCAGTATTTACAGGCTGAAACACATTAATATTCAGGAATATTAATGAATGAGTAATACCATCCTCTGTTTAATTAGCCAACTTCTGTAACACTGATGTATGTTGTTACTTACTCAAACTGCAGACTTATCCAGTGTTACATGTTGATAAAATTTATGTGAAAAGAAACTTATGTCTGGGATAAGCTACAGCTGGCCAAAGGAAGCGCTGTTTTTGCTTAGCTAGTTGGCCCAAAGGCCAAGCACTTTTAAATCTTACGTGATTTTACTTAACCTGTGCATTTAGATGGGGAAACTGTTTCAGTTGTAGGCACTGTGATCCAGCTCTGTGTGCTTTAGGTCACTCTGCTCATGAGATGCCCAAACTGACCTTTGAAAGCAGATTTCCTGCAGCATTACCATGAAATAAAACCTTAGCTCTTCTTTCCTGAATGACACAGCTGTTTTTTTATTGCTGGCCTGCCTTAAAGAAAACTGCTTCCCAAGAAAAGCACTTGAAGTTGAAAAATGGCAAGTGTGCAGCCTCAGAGTTTCTCCCCCAGTTCTTATGGACTGTCTTAACATCTGGATGCGTACTACTTTTTTTGGGACCTTCCTGTGTGGTAAGCAGAAGTCTATTTACAATAGCTTGACTTTAAGAACTTTTGTTTCTTCTTATTTAGTGCATTCTTCTTTGAGATATTCACTCTGCTCCATTTAAACACGTTCTTTACTTACTCTAGAATGCCTGAAGGGTGTCATAGACAGAAGTGAAAGCATGGGAAGAAAAGACATCTGTGTTCAGGGGTGCATTTGCCAGGGCCACTGTGGGTTCTTGAAGGTGAAAGAAGCATCTGCAAGGTAAATCCTGCTCAAACTCCTTGCATCTGACAGGAAAGTCCTCATCCATTAGCAAAGGCAAATACTTGGCAGCAAGAGTCCTCTCCCCAGATTTTGTGTAAATGATCGTAAGAATATATTTAGTACACACAAAACATCTTTAAAATTTTGTTTTTTCTTGGAAATAATTTAATTTGAAATTTCTCACAACCATAAGGCCAAGACTGATGTTCTTCTTTGGAAGTTTTCAAGCTGAACAAAACCTGACAAATTAAAACAGAAAAGCTTTATTATAGAAGATATTTGGTGGATCTAATCTTGTTTTGTATATCAGTGTCCTACCAGCTAAACATTTTAGAACTCACCATGTAATGCAAAATTGAAGGAGTGACACATGGGGTCTCTGTAACAGCTGTTGATGTTCTTAATTTGCTGAATGTCTTTGGTTGGGCACTGAATGTGGCTAATCTTTACAGCCAGGTGGCTGGGCATCTGGAATGATCATTTAGTTGAAATGTGTGAGCTTTAAAGGAGACAAAAATAGGTGATGATTTTGATGGCTTTCAAAGTTCAGCTGTAAGGCTGGGAACTTGCCGTGTTTCATTTTGGAATGAACACTCTAGGAGTGAAAATAGCTGAAAAAGAAGACATGTAGCTAAAAGGCATTTCTGTTGCTGAAAATATCCACCAGTGCAAAATGGTATTAGCATGTGCACCCTGGGCAGGACAGAAAGACAAGGGAAAAGATTTCTGTGACCTTTATTTACCTCACGTCCATTCAGTCTGTCATGAAATTGAGCAGAATGGGCAACTTGTATTGATATAAAACAAATAGATCAAAGGGGAGAAATACTTTAATGCTTAAATTCCTGGATTTTAGGGCTTTTTGATATAGATAAGAAGTTAAATTTTAGGTAACACCCTTCCTTTGAATTCTTCATCCCTAAAGCATAAAGTAATGTTATGGAAACTTGCCAAGGTATCAGGTTACAATCTGTTAAAATATCGACATTCACCAGAATTAGCCAACCCTACAGATAAAATAAGCTCGAATTGCCCCTTTTCTGAAAACACTGGTTGCCACTATATGCATCTTATGGTCTTTTTTCTTTTTTCTTCTACACAGTCCTGGATTCTGACATGCATGCCTAATATGAATGTGCCATTTATTTCACTTTTTCTGATGCTAGATTTTCAAGAGATGATTCAAGGCATTTTCTGTATGCAGCTTTTAATGCTGATTTACTTAGTTGAAGTCTGTTTAATTCCAAATTTGGTTGCAGTCATACTGGTAAAAGAATGTTTGCTTCAGCAGAGTCTGCCTGGATAAATAACCGGTGCCCGGGCTTGCTTACAGAGCGAGTGAATTCCTTTTTTTTTGGTGGAATAAGTGTATAATACAGAATTGTCTAATAGCAGTTGTGGGTAGTGTTTACTGTTATTCTAAAGAAACAAACAAGCAAAAATCCATAAAATTTTCTTCCCGCTTCTCCACTGCCATAGCTGGTCTCACAGCTATGAGGGGAACAGGAACAAACCACCATGAGTTAAAATGAATCAGTAGTCATTTATCAGAAGAACACTACATTCCCTCTTTGCCTCACTGGGATCTTCACTAGCCTGATGTTATCTTTTGGAGTGTTCTTATAACAGAGGATATAGGTTGACTCTCAGGGTATCAGAAGATGATTGCCTTTGCATTGTAAGGTTTAGTTTGTGAAGCCAGCTGATCACAGAGTGACAGCCTGAGGCACACGTGGGTCTTGTCTGCTCTATCTGTTGGGTGGGCAGTCACCCCAGAGGATGCCCACTGTTTCTGACCAGGGCTCTGCTATTTTGTGCTGGACAGTAGGTAAGTTTTGCAGCTTGAAGAAAGCTGGGCTATCAATGTGTTTCTTCTGGAGAGGATAATACATACTTTTTAAAACTTCTACCTCTCAACAGGAGAGGCAGCTTTGGGGCTCTTCTCTGCAGCCCTTTTAAAGATCTTTCAATCAGTACGGTTTCCCTTTCTCACTGAAATTGCATTTACTGTATTTTTAGTATGTTCTGGTAGAGCAAAAGGTGTTAGTTACATCCAATTTTCCATATAACCACTTCTGATGACTGTCCCTTTCAAGTCCTTTCAGCCTATCCATCCTGAATTAACTTTTTTGTAAGAAAAGGCCTTTTGTAGTTTATAAATTTTAATACAGGATGCTAGCTGCCAGAAAGTTTTGGATTGAAACCAAAGATTTTAACCAGTCTACACAGCAGATGAAATGAGGTATAGCTCCTGCTGCACCTGGAGACAGTACTTCTTTCATTGCTCTGTTTCAGAGTTATGACACCTCTGCTTTAGCCTCAGAAAGTGAGGAATTTTCCTTTAAACAGGCTTCCTGGAAATAGAGTTTTAGGCTATTAATGGGTAATTTATCACACAGTATTTTTCGGCCTTAAGAAACTCTGGGTTTTGAGGTTTGTTTTGTTTTTAGTGTAGTTAATTGGGGACAGCTAAGCAAAGGTGAGACTCTTGATGTGATATCTTGACAGCAGAAGATGATAGTGGAGACTAACCCTCAGTGAAAGAACATCATGCACTTAGATGGAGAAGTGCTTTGAACTTTGGCTGCTAAGTAGACAGATGCTGATTGTGGTGGCATTTTTTAATGTACTGTGCAGCTCTTACTCATCCAGAGGAACCCATTAACACTGGGATGCCATATATGAGTTAGTTGTTCTTGACCTGGATAAATGTTGCATGCTGCACCATGCAATCTGCAGTTACACTATGTTTTCTGTGCAAATGCTTTTCCACATGAAGGAGATCTGCAGAGTTCCAGAGTACGAGAGATTTCCCCCCCCAGAACATGGATAGTGCCTTCTGTTATCATTTTCATCTTCAAAGCTATTTTCTACAGAAGGATATACTGGTCAATGAACATTTATTTTTCTGCAAATGGTGGTCACATAAATGCTCACAGAGGGGCTCAAAATTTGAAGGTGGTAGTATATCTAAAAGACCAGTACCAGACATCTGCAGATTGATCACTGAACTGTGTTGGGATCACTCTGTAGTTTGTTTCAGAGGCTTTCTCTCATCATTTATCCCTAGGATATTCCAGGGTACTTAGTTACCAGAGTCATTACAGTAAAGGAAGTCAGAATTCATAATTAATTAACAGGTCGTAGAGTAGTTGTGTGCAGAGAGCCGTATGGAGCAGTAAATTCCCTAGTCCTACCTCATGAAGTTCAGTGCCAGACTTTTCTTGCTGTATGCTCCTGCACTGTATGAAGCTGTTTCCTTTTCTGACCCTAAGCAGAGCTGCAGACAAGTGTTTTGGGCAGACCCCAGAGAAGCCATAAAGGTATATCACTTATGATACAGTATGTCACTTAATCTTAGGCATGCAGTTATTTCAGCCCCCATGGTGAAGGAGTCCAACATGACTGCTGATTGTAGAAATACATCCTTTTGGATCAATTTCCTCATCTATCTTGATAGATCTTTTTTTGATTGGGAAGGGTGGGAGGGATGGGGGCAGGGGGAAGAGAATGGTTTTTCTGTTCTACCATCAGGGACATCTGTGAACTTTCAGCAAACAGCATGACTTTCTGAATCTGGTTCATAGCTTTCATGCTTGCTTTCTAATCTGTTTCAGAGCTGGGCAGCTGTAAGCTTATGCTGTTTCTCAGAGAGATGTTTTTGTGCACGAGAGAAAGAGCAGAAGTGCTTTAGCTCTCACATGCATTACTGTGTACAGACGTCCTCAGCTTTGTGACTAGAAGATGGAAATCTTTGAGTGTTTTGGATAGTGGCTTTCCTCCTTCCCCAAAGTCTCAAATTGTTCCTTCTTTGAGACTTATTGAGATATGGATCTTACTGAGACTTCTACACAAATATTCTGTGCATGATATAAGGGTCTTCTTCAAAACACTTTATTTGCAAATGATTAAAGGAGACAGACTTTTTTGCTGTAAGATGTCTACAGTTTATGACCACTATCACAATAGGGAAAAATACAAAGATATGATTTTTATCTAAAACACAATTGGTGATTCAGATATAAAACATACTATTGGACCTCCTCTACTATGTGCTGTAGCCAGTCCAACCACAAAATATGCATTGCTGGGAAAAATCTGAGAACAAAGTCTGCATTTCTCTTGATCAGAGTTTCAGAAAAAGGAGTGGTTTGTTGGTTGTGTTTGTTGTTTTTTTTTTTTTTAATTTGTAGAAGATAGATAATTAGAATTGTTAATTTGAACTAGAACTTCATAAAAGTAGCGTAACAAATATTCCCTGACCTTTCTTAATTTATGAATGAGTTTTCATTAAGTGAATTCAGATCAGCCATAGGATAAAAGCTGAAGATGAAACAGTAGTCAGGATGGCAGGAGAGAATTAATTTTAAGGAAGGAAGAAGAATATGGAAGTTCCAGATATGTAAGGCAAGGATATATAAGGCATGAACTAGACATTTAAAAGAATAAAAATAAATGAGAAGTCAGCAGAAAAGTAAGATGATTGTAGATAATCTTCCAAAGAAAGATTATCTACAATTTTCTACAGTTATTTTAACTCATTGAAATACAAAACAATGGATAGTAATTTTGTTATGTGGGCTCCTGAAAAGCATCCTGCTGTATGTTTATGAAGTTTTTCTTTTCTCTGTCCTGAGGTTTTATTTTAAAGATTAAAGCAATTTTTTTAATAGAAAAGAAGATTAATATGTTCTAAGGAAAGCAAAACCTTACATTGTTTTCTGGGAGATACAGAATAACATGTTAACTTGTACCATTTTCACAAATGAATTTATTAAAAATCCACAAACATAGAATATCTTCGATTTCTTTTCATCTAGGAAGGCAACTTCTCCAGAAAAATGCTCAAGAAGATGGAAGATGTCCCCCCATTTTTCTCAATAGTGATAGTTTCTAGGAAATGGTAGTATGTTTTTGTGTGCAATGTCACTTTATATTTGAGAGAACACTGAGAGGGATATGCAATAATAAACTTCAAATACATTAAATGTATTTGCAGAAGAGAAGAGAACAGATTATTCTAGTCACCCATGGATGGCACAGGAAGAAATCAACTTCAATTGCACCACGGGAAATTGAGATAGTATTTTTGGAAAACTTAGAAAGCCAGTCAGAGCTAATTGTTCACATACCTGCAGCCCACTCCCCTTAACATATTCCCTATATGAACCCAGTCCTTGCCAAGACACAGGTGCAGAAATGTCAGGAGAACACGAGTGAGGAATGGCTGGAACGTGGAGTGTGCATCACACACATGCTGCAAACTCACGCATGGCAGGTGGCCCCATGTTATTTCTGAGGGAAAAACACCCCAATCCTCCACTGCAGTTAAATATTAAACTGGACATGGGAGTTTTGGAGATACCTTGTTTAAAACAACTCAACATTGATGAATGTGTACCATGTTCTCCAGATAAAGTTCAGTTGTAGCAGTCGTCCACCAAATATGGCATATCCTGATACATGGCTTACAGCCCAAAAAAGTTGGAATAAGACTCTACAAGTAAATGTTTCCACTTCTGTTCTTGTTTATAATGTTTCATTCCAGCAGACGTAAATTTATGAGGTACACAGTCTGGACCTTTAATTGATGGGAAAAATAAAGAACTGAACTGAACTAAATTGAGAAGACTCAGTCTAAAAAAGTATGGACGGAGAGGGTAACTCCTGGTAACATGGGTCCAGTAGAACAAGATAAGGTAAGGCAGGGTAGTTAACAGCTCAGCTGTATGATCAGAGGACCAAGAATTGACGAAAACTTAGTGAACAACTTTTTTGAGCAGAAAGCAGGCTTTCTTTGCTCTGATAAGTTGTCATGTGAAATTAACCACAAATATGACATATTTTTACAATTTTTACTGATTAGAAACTGGTTATTTTGGGCTATGATTTTTTTTCAAATGTTTTTTCTCTAATGCCTATGAGGCTGAGATCCAAACACTGTGGAACTGAGGTCTTCCTGCCTTTTAATGCTTTGGTCTGGGCATCTCTGAACTGGAGCATCACAGTTCAGAAGCAGGCAGGTAATAGAGCTAGGGAGCAAATAGCTATGCTGGGGTAATTTCCTAATCCTAGCCAGCTTTACGTATTTGTGTGTACAGAGAAAATAATACTGGCTGAAATTTGAGTTCAAGAGAGAAATCAGAAGGAAAAATTTACTTCTCCAGCCTGTCCAGTCTTCACCTATAGCCCGTTTAACTATGTGTATATATAAGGTACAGAGTTTTATAGCATCTCTTGCAGGCTTACTGTATCATGTCTACAGATATGTTAAAAATGTGAAAGACACAGTAGGAGCAATGTATCCATTGGTGCTTCATTGCTATTTCTTCCAAATTTTCAGTGCCATGACACTTGGAAAATTGTATATGCTGTTTTAAGGCCTTTTCCAAATGACCTTGAAGTAAAAGAGAACTATGGGTTAATTTTCTTTTATGTAAAAGCCACTCAAAAGATCCATCATCAACAGGGCAGCAACTGTATAGAAGAAATTAAGCTGTAGGCCAGATTATCAAATACCATATGTTTTCTCAGTTGATTAGCAGGTGTTTGTTACACCTGTGTACAACAATTCCCAGGGTTCAGTGTCAGCCTTTGAGCTGACATTGTCACTGCCATGGTGCAGTGGGCTAGTGTTAACATTCTGAATTGTAGTAATATGCAATATTGGGAGCATGAGGAATCATGTAATCTGTAAAACTAGTGGAATTGCTTTCTTTCTAATGTATTTCAATCAGTCGTGTTTCTTTGTTTTCAATACATGAAAAGTAACCATTTCTGCAGCTCACACCTTTAATTCCCAGCAGACTTTTAAGCATTTTTGGGACTGTGCAAATGCAGTGATCAGTCATCACTAAAATTTGTGAGATGAAAATAAGAATGCTGTTATATGAGCTTATTCTGTGCCTTAATGATAGGTACAGGTGATAAGAGATTATCTTAATCAGTAGGAAAGCTGCATTCAGCTATTTGTTTATTATAAATGGCTCAAATTATTTACATATAGAATTATTGAATTTCATAATGTAGCAGTAATAATTCACAGCACCAAGAAGGAAATATTAAAATACTTTAAATCACACTATTTTTTACAGAACAGTTTCCCTTAAGTAATTAATTTTCACTGAACTCCTGAAAAGCATCTGGATATATATACCTATATATAGATATATAGATATATAGATATATCTATATATAGATATATAGATAATTTCTGGTTTACAGACCAAGAAGCCGGGATCACAGATTCCCAGCTGTGAAGAAGTTACTGGCAAGGGCTTTCTGAGCCTACAAAGCAAGCTGATATTAGTTTTCTTTCATTTATTCCTATTTTCAAGACCCTACATAGCAATTCTCTCTTCCAGTTCACTTCAGCTTCAGACAGAAGTGCTAACATACTGATGAGCTTTTAATTAAGGATTTTTATAGTTTGCTTTCTACCCTTTCAGTATATGTCATGGTAAAATACTAAATCAGTAGGACTTTACAGATGATAGTTGATAGTAGGATCTTACCTCACAGAGCTTAAAAATTTTATTAGTGTTTATAGTACTGGTTTGAGGTATTTCACATAGTATTTCCCTGGGCAACTGTTAGGAGAGATTTAAATGTTTAACATATGTGGCTATGCACAGTAATATAACGCATGATTTTACCATTGCTATCTTATGTCCTTTTCTTTTTTTATTTTAATAATTTCTTGCTTTAGCAAATTGTTCTTTTTGAATAGCGTCCTTGTGCTTAACAGTCTTTGCCTATGAAACTCCCGAGACCAGGAGTCCTAGCTGAATGGGCGTCAAGATCTAATAAATCTTTAACCTTTTCATGTGTGTGCAGGGAGGGCAGGGGACAGGGGGAAGCTAACTGTGAACTCCTGCAGGGATGTTTCATCCAAGATAAATGACTTCTCAAACCTGGCCAGTTAACCGACATGCAAATGCATCTTCTGGAAGTTTGTGTCCAGCAGGGGCTTCTGCAGATATGAAACTGTCAGGAGAGTTTAGTTCAGGATTCTAGCATATAAGAAAAAGGGCTTCAAACAAAACTACTTTTCTGGAACTGGTGTGACATTTTTTGCTTTGTTATTACTTCCTCTTTTTTAAACTGCTGTCCTGTATATTATTCTTTTCATGAAATAGAGAACTTTAAATTGTTGGGTTTTTTAAAAATCCTGTTTCCTATTCTAAAAATATTTAACCTTCTCAGTGAATATGCTGTGCATGGTAACACATGATTACCTCTTGGAAATGCCCGTTATTTAAAGAAGAGATTTCAATGAATGTTTTAGGATCATGCATGAACAAAGTTCACTTTCACTTGCAGTAACATGCTGATCCCAGAAGGTGACAAATGTACTTATGAACCTGCAGTAACCAGAGAACAAGCTCCTGAATTAGCTTATCCTTATCAACACTGACTATAAGTTGAGTCACAAATGATTGTGGGAGAATGCCTTTGGAAGCTTTTGGAAACTTCAGCTGTGTTTGACTCTAAAAGACATGTTTGGCACCTAAAATTGAAGAGAAGACCATGCAATTTTGAAAGACTATTTAGTGGGTTAGGTACTCAGAACTCACTCTGTCCCTTACCTAATTATCCCTCATGCTCCCTGTTTAAAGGATGGAGAAACTGAGGTTGGCAAAAGAAATAGTTAACAGGGATCACAAAAGAAGCTCTTGATCATTTGAGCAGAGCAACAGTCTGGCTGTTTATCAACCAGCTGGCCAACTTTATGTGTTTATTTCTATAAAAGATGTGGCAACAGTGCAGACTGACCTATGTGTGGTCAGTCTGTGACAGTCATTTGTCCAAGGTAGCTGTTTCTTTGTGTTTCAGAGGCAGCCTGTCTCCATCAAGCTGATCCATACTGATTTACTTCTTCCTCCTGTGGAGTATAGCTGACTTGAGATGAGAAATTATGGTTTTATTCTTTCTTTAAATCCTGTTTTTATTTTTATAACCAACATGAAAGGTGTTCAACGATTCAGCCTACCCTTAGCGGAAACCTGTTCCCAGTAATGAAATTTCTTTTTTGTCCAATATTGTCTTTCTGAAAGAAACAAAGATCTTTTGCAAAAGCAGAACTTAAATATACTGTTTGAATTAGGAATATTAATCACTGATCATGAGACATTTACTGTCAGGCAAACAAAGAAAAGAGCTGAGTCTCTATGAAATGTTCTATTTTGGTATTTGGATGATCAGATCATAGTAAAACAGAAGCATCTTAATTTCTGGCAAATTAGAACAGCCTTGATAAATACGGAACTAAATGAAGATATTAGCTATGGAGCTAGTTACTTGTGCATATAGAGTTGGCTATGTGGTAGCTGAGACATAGGATAGATAAAAAGGCTCTGAATTTTTTTTTCAAATTATTTGCATTCCAGCATCTCCTTCTTGTTTTATTTTTTTTAATGTATTTTTTTTTAAGCACTCTTTTGACTTCCTGCCTGGCATAACAGGCTTTTCGAGGAATAGAAGGTTTCATCTGAAAAGTTTACCTTATAACAGCAATTTCAAGCATCCACATTCAAGTTCCCTGTAAGGACCCTTATTCTCTTCAGAGTGGGGATCACATTACATACTAGGCTTTTGAAAAGCAACAGCACCTCTGCCAAAGTCTCTCTACCCTTAATGACTTCTCATGTGTCGCGTAGCCTTTTTGCTGTCAAATGCCATTGGAGTGCAAATAGTTTGGTCCTTGCTAAGGCATGGACCTTGCTAGGGCAGCAACCTGCATGTAACTGAACCGAGTGCATTTAGGATATGCATCTCTACATTCACTTCATTTGGAAATAGATAGTTACATATATATGTAAGGAAAAGAATGGATGAAAGGCATTTTTCTGCTAAATAATTTGCTCTTTTCTCTGTTTTAGTCAAATACATGAGAGTAGTTTATTAATTAGTTGTGCTGGAGTTGCCAAACTTGGCTGTATATCTGAGCAGCCTGGATGGAAAGCCTTTGCAACTGATATTGTCCTCAAGCAGCTGATCATCAGAGCATTTCCTTCCCATACCCAAACCAGCAAAATGACCACATCCAGCAGGCAGAGCTCTTCTACGTCTATGGTCAACAACTTGGCCAAAATATTCGATCCAAACACTTTGCAAAACCAAGGGCCAGATAATGGAATGGAACCTCCTCAAACTCTTCATGTTGAAAGAAGTGATGTCAGCACATCTGAAAGTTTCAACATCATGGATGTGAAGTTTGCCTCCCTTGAAGAGAAAATTGATAAACTGTTGACTCTGCAAGAGACTGTCCTTAAGAAGCTTAACAGTGTTTCCCAAGAAATCTGTTGCATTGAAAAAGACATGGAGATGGTAAAGGCAGAAACATCTGAACCTGGATCAAGGATGGAAAGAAACAAAAAAATGAAAAATAATGAAGTGAAGAGACTTTGCCTTAAAATGAAAAAATCTCTTTCTGATATAAACAGGAAAGCAGAGCAGCAGGTTAAAAGGCTAGATGGACTTGAACAAAGTGTTTCTGGACTACAGAAACTTGTAGGACCTCTGGTAGAGAGGGTGAAAACATTAATAATTCATAATTCAAGTGTAAAACATCATGTTAAAAAACGTAAAGCTTGCAAGGCAGGAGCTGGACATCCCTTTAGGATGCACGTTTTCTCGGAGACAACAGCTGGTGATCTGCTCAAGAAGAAAAATGAAAAGGTGAGCCCAGGTTTGTGTTTCATCTTGGCAGGAATCATTGCAAGCTACGGATATGTTCTGCTACAAGCTCAGCTTTTTTGTTTTGTTGACATTTAAGAAAGAACAACCAATGTGCTCTAAAGGTGAAAAGTATAACAAGCTGAGCAAGTTTCAGTGGAAAAAATATAGAAAAATCTACTTGTTATACAGACCTTCATTTTTCTCTAATTATTCCTTTGCAGCTGTAAAACATAACAAAAAAGAACATAAAAAAGATTGACAGACATCAGTAGCCTTGGGTCCTGTCCATGAATTTTACAATGATCTTTTCTGGATTTATAATTATCTGGGGGAATCAAGTTGCAGCAGTCATGTTATGAGCACTAGGGTCTAGAGATTAGTGGAACTGGTAAAAAGCCTTCTTGGGTTTGGGCATATACATATGTTTGTCCTTTATTTCAGAGAACATCTTAAGTGTGCTGTTCTGATTTGGTATTTCTCTCCATTGGTGAGGACTAGGGGACTTCTAAACTGGGACCTGAGGTAGGGTTACTGTAACTGGAGCTGTGGCTCGTGTAAACTTCCCTGGGTAAAAAATGCCTCTGTTACCATAATGAGAGTTTCATCATGTTCTTTAAAGTTCAGATAAAAGACACCAAAAATCTCTTGAAAGACTCTCTTGATTCTAGTAAGTTCTTGTAAGGTAGTTTGAGTATTCTTTTTTGGTAAAGAAAATTAAGGAATTTTTTCTAACAAAGTATGTTGGTATTTAATTATCCCACAGTGAACCAAAAAGGTTGCTTTTCATGTTCTTTTTGCTTAGCTTTTTCCTCCCAAAAAGTCATATGCAGGCTTTACTCTTTGGTTCATTTAAAGAATAGTTCTAGAATAGTTCTTGAGTTTGTTTTTTTAAAATTTTTGAGCAGGAAAAACATCATATGAAGGTATTACTGGAAACAGCATTCCTTGAAGAGAAGAAGCGCTACACCCAGTATTACTCAGAATGGCCTGGTCAGCAAACCATGTGCCTTTCAGCTTGGTTACCCTAAGTCAACCCCACTTCTTAGATAGACAAGAAACATTTGAGCCTTCAAAAAAAACCTATAAAAATATCAGTCAGTGCTGAGTAGCAGCAGAAGAGCATCTTGTAAAGCTCTGTGAGCTGAACTGACTGATCTGTCACTACGTAAGGATATGAATTGTGCAACCTTGTTTCCAGAGTATCATAAACTGAAGAGAAAAATAGCTTCCTTGCCAAAGAAGACTGACAACAAAAATTGTCATTACAGGCCCTTCTTGAACATGGGGCTGGACTTAAAAAAAGGACTTTCAACACGAGAGAAGTTTTCTTGTCTTACACAATTACTTTGATAAGAAAAGATTATTTATTTTGAGCATCTGAGTTTAGGGCTTCATTTACTTTTCAAAACATTAATGAAAACATCTGCTGTAAAAGCCCCATTGGAGTGAGACCCACAGGTCATCTCTGTAATGCTGCCATCACTGCAGTTTGTGGTAGAGACCTTCTTATCTCAGTGAAAGTACATATTCATCTAAATTATTTATAAATGTAAACTGAATCAGGCCTGGCATGTTAATGAACTGGTATCTCCTGGAGACCAGAGTAGTTGCAAGGCAACTCTGCAATAGAAGCACAGGGTTGGAGAAAGGAGAAGGACCTTGCAGGCTTTGCTAGTGAGTTTGTGGGAACAAACAGATATAGCAGAACAGGAGGAGCTTGTGCTCGTGATAGGTCAGAGGGGAGCCAGGATGGCAGAGATGCAGGTGCGCCCCATGGAGAATTCAGGGCTTTAAAATACGTGGAAGTAGAGGCAAGGGACCTTGAACATGATGGAAAAAGAGATAGCCTACTGATCCAATAAAGAGATGAGCAACTGGAGTCTCTGTCTTTTTCCAACAGCAGCTATATTTGTGATTCCCTCACTGATTCATTTTTGTTTCTGCAGATTCTTGGCAATGTTGAGTGGAGTCAGTAGGAACTTGTCTAGCATGTGGGCTTAGGAAAGGCAGCATGAGCATGTCTGGAATCATGCTGATGATATTATTATGTTGTTTATATTTTGTTTGTTTTATGAGATAGCATACATATGTTAGCTTGTCATTACCTCCTCTCTGTGTCTTTGATTTATTAGAAAAGGGCCATCATAAAATTACAAAGCTATCCTGTGAACAACAGCTGGCTTTGGTAAACACTTAGTCATCTTAGGTTTAAGTAAAAACAGACTTGAAGTCAGCCCTGCATTAGGAGTAACAGAACATGGAATGATATCCTTCAGCAGAGACTGCTGAGCTTGGCTATCAGCTTAGTAGGAGATAGTGTGTACCAGCATTTAGGGCAAACAGACTCCTCTCTGGGTGAGAGGGAAAAAACAGGATCTCTGAGCAATTTAGTCAAAATACTGGTCCATGACACTGCGAAGTTGGTTGCTTGTGCCTCCATATTTGAATTAGATCTACATATTTTTCTATATATTTTATATGGTTGTGATTAAAGTTAAAAGCAAAGGAATAGAAAAATAGGGGATTTAACCTTTGCAGAGTTTTACACCTGAAATGCACCGATAATATCTGGTGACATAGCAATGAACAAATTTACCAAAATGTGCAGATATCAATCCTTGCTTCTCCTAAGAGAATCCTCATTCCCATCTCTCCTGTCTCTAGTCACACACAATGATAGTTTTGAACAGTGCTGACCCCACAGAAGTGCAAGCTGCCAGGCAGCAAGAACAACATCTCTTGTATCATAGGTGGACTTCTTATGGCAGCACTGAGCAACCCTTCAGTCCCATTAGACGTGCACAGTCCTATTCTGTTTCTGTATGCCCACAGACAAGGCAATCCATTCATTGCAGTTAGTTCAGAAGGACAGTGCCCACTTCTGTGCACTACTGGAGATGATCAGATGTTTTGGGTGATGTTCATGTTTGTCATCCACCGTGCTGCAGCTATCAGTAAATGGCATCTCTTGGTTCTAATAGCTGAGCTATCTGCAAAATGTTTGTCTGTCCCCAGCCTGGTTTGGCAAAATAATCCAACCATAACTTATCAATGAATTACTAGTAGGTGGTGCAGTAGGTGGCCATGGTACAACTGGATAAGGCAGTGAATAGTGTTGACATACTGCTCACCTGCCTTCCCATCCTTCCTTCTCTAGAGAGATCCTGCTCTTTACTTAATGTAGTACTGTTTTTTAAATTTTTCCTAACTGCCTCTTTTTACAGAACCGTATTATGTAGAGAGCTGTGGAAGAAGCAGAACAGAGAGGGAAGAGGGGGAATGAGAGAGAGATAAAGAAGGGGTATAAGCATCTGGGGTGTGTAATCTCTCTCCTGGCATCAGCAACAGCTGTAACAGTTTCCTAATCACAGGCTCCACAGGCACATTTTGTGCTCTTGCAAAATATAGGGACTTCTCTCTTCTGGAGCAAATTTCTGCTTTCCTGCCTTTTACTGCCATCCTGAAATACCTCCACTGCCTCATAGAGGGGCTTAGTTTATTTCTGGTTTGGGTTGAAGTTGTAATATGGTGTAGCTTGGAGACACTTCATGCTTTGTCGATGCTGCCAAATGTCTCCCAGCCGTTTTCCACTGAGTGCAGCATGACCTTATCACCACATGGCTGGGAGGAGTAGTGTGTATTACTTGTCATTTAAGTTATTTTGTCACTATTGCCACTCAGGGAAATCAGCGCTTCTACAGTAAGCATCTTTAAAAGCCTTGAGGTTTTCCTCAAATTCACCTTTTTAAGTAGTCTGTGATAATCCTGTTGCAAAATATTCCTGTCTATAACTCTATTTTCAGCCTTACTTCTTCCACTTACAAAGAAAGAGGGTAAAATAATACTTCACTTATTTCCTCCAAATTAAAGAGTTTAGAGATTCTGTACTATTAACCTGCAAACACTCATCTGGAGAGTCAGAAAGTCCATTTTGTTGCCATTATAAAGTAGTGTTGAACTTCCTGCAGTTGCCTGCAGGTGTCTGTAACTTTGGTTTCCTGACATTTCTACAGGCTTTGCTGTAGGAATAACAACTATTAGCAGTTTGGGGCTGTTTCCCACACTAAAGACACTCCAGCAGCTGGAGCTGTGTGTTCTGTGTGAACCGTCTGTACCTCCTGTGCAGGTATCACACTGCAATTGCAGGTCACTGGCTGCTTTAGTAGGAGCCCACAATGAAACTGCTGTTTGCCACATGTGTTTTAAGATCCATTCAGCCTCAGTCTATAACTGTTCTGATTCCTTCATTTTGCCTACAAATGCTAACAGGTCCCTTATGTATTATTTAAATTCTCTCCAAAATGGCCGTGTTCTGTGTATTTTTCATCTTTCAGCCAAATAGGTGAGAAATTTTTTTAAATTTTTTTTAACATCTCTTTGCAAGAGTTTCTGCTGGGCTTGGTGGTTTCAAGGGTACAGATTTTTGCAGAATCTCAGCAGATGTGTTGTCTGTTGCTTGGGCAATGCAGCTGGTCAGCACTCACAGGTGCCATTATACTCGGGAGTGCTCTTCTTTCCCTCAGGACTGATGCCTTTGCTTAAATGTGTTCTTGGTAGACGAATTTCAGCTTCTGAGTGAGCTGTAGTATAACAGAGATAAAAATTCTCCCTCTGTCTGCCAGTCATAAAACTGGTATATTTTCTTAGGACGATGTTTTCATCTTGTTTTGCCCTGTTCTCTCCCTTACTGACAGCCATTGGAATTGTTTCATGCCTTTTCAGTTCATAATGCTATTTAACTTTGTTTCCGTTTACCCCCAGAACTTGCTGTCTGCTGTACAATGTTCCCTGCATAAGATCCCTTCCTGAAAACTTTTGGGATTTTGCTGTCTCTACAACTCTGAAAATGTGTGAAATCAAAGTAGACACAGCTAATTTCTAAATAACTACATGCCACATTTGATAGCTCTTGGGGCATGACATGAATGCCTATGTAGGAATCCTTTACAATTCCTTTGCAAAACTAGGGAGACCTCATGATGAAGACAAAGAAATAACTGGTAAGTGCAGGAAAGCAAAGCAAGGTAGCTCATCAGAGAGCAGTCCTGGAAAATCAGAAAGTTCCTCAAAGAGGTGAGACAGTGACAGGAGGGATTTGCTCAGGGAGGAAGTCTTTGTCTGCTGCAGCCATCTGAAATTCAACTTTTGTCATCAGATATCCTGACATTTAGGCAGTTTTCTGGCAATGACTCCTCTCAGCCCCTATCAGAAAGTGTAGGGATACCATGCCTGGCTCTTTCCTCTGGTAGGAGAGTGCCATTGCAATTAAATGTGAGGTCTCCACCACACTGAGTTTTAATGACAAGGGTGACTGCTCTGAAACACAACTAATTTGGTGCCATCCTGGCAGCACCCTGGGTTTTGCATACACATGCAGCAGTGAGAAGGAGCAGAGATGGGTGGCTGGGCAGCAGCTGCAACAGAGCTTGGAATGAGCCCCACCACATTCCATTTGCTGGCTTCTGCGTGGTGAGGTGTCTATAGAGGGAAAATTTAAAAAAAAACCAAATGGGTCTTTCCCCTCAACCCAAACACCCTTCTTGTTAAATGAATTGTTAGGAAACCTGCATTTCTGGAGGTTTTCCAATTCAAAGTGAGCCATCAAAGCTGTAGGAGATGATTTCTTAAGTTTATAACCCTTTGGATGGAAATCTCCCAGCTGTGTGATTTCAGAGAAAAGCTTAGGAAGGGCTGTTTATGAAGTCTGAAGATACTTGCCATCCATACCATTGCCTGCTTAACTCAGCTGAGTTAGTTAAATTGAGAAATACTCTCTTAGCAGTGAGGCTACTTAACTGATACTGTAAGAAAAAAAAAAATGCCTGAGTAGTTTGACAAGTAGTAGTAGTTTGAGTGGTTTATCTCCACAGCTAAAAACGATCTGCCAGTGGTTTGGCTTTCAAGATGGATTTTTTTTCTCCTGTGTTACACTGTGACAATAGTGGAACCCACTTAGGAGGATGACCCATTTAATAGTAATGGCAAAAATGTGAAGAGCAGCACCTGGAAAATTTTGGGATTATAGAACAGGTACATGAGAGGCACATGTGCACCCTGTCAGTCATCACACATGTATGGAAATTGAGCAGTATAGAGAAGGGAGAGATGTGAGACTGTCTAATGTGTTGGTAAGAAAAACAGCTGAATTCTTCAGTGCTTGTGCTTGCCTGATGTTGTCCCTGATTTGTTCAGATGAAAAACTCAAAAACAACAGTTACTGGTTGATTTGATTTCCCAGATGCAGTGAAAGGATGTATCAAAGCCAGGTAATGCTGAGTGCTCTGGTCCTAGTGGGTGTCTTGGTAGCCTCAGATTTGTTAGTGATTATTACAGGTCTCTGTGTATTCCAGAGACATTAAAAGTAAACCAGTAAAGTAAATTGGAGTTAAACTACCTACTTCCAAAGCCTTTCTTAGGCCTGATAATGACTCTGTTAAGTGACAGTGACTAGACCTTAAGTCAAAACTAAAGATGTTTAGAATCAACCTGTCACTGTTAGTGCAACCTGTTGCACCTTCACCCAGGCCATGGGCTTTGTCAGGAGCCTGGTTGTGTGAAAGCTTTTTCTACTCCTCAGTGTAAGATTCCCTGTTTTGAGAAGAATGGTCTGGCAGGAGGAAGCATCCATTTGAAACAGGACAGCCACAGCTTCTCCAGCACAGTGGATGGGAAGCTGGCAAACTTTAGTGGGGAATGGACAACACTTTGTCTTCACTGATTTTCATCTTCTGCCCTAGGATGGTGTTGTTCTGAGGGATTTTTTCATGCAGAGGTTGTTACCTCATTACCTAGGTATTTGCAAAGCAGCAGGTCACATAGAACTTCTCTAGTATTTTGTGTTGGGGAAATCACAATTCTCACAGTTCAGAGCTTATTTTTTGTGTGTGATTAGAAGATGTTTGTGGATTGAGTTTGGGTTTTACAAAAGAATGATTTCTTTATCTAGTTCAAGGAGCTCTATAAAAATCATGCAAGAGTCAAAATCTTTGCCTGAAGGTGCCAGCATTTGTTATAGTGTACCAAAAAAAAAAAAAAAAAGACATGGAAGCAGATGCACCACCTGCCAATAAAAGCAGAATTCCCATGTGTGTGGTTTTTAGTATTTAGAAGTTTGTATCAAAAATACTCTCACTGAGTATTTTACACTGGTGGGTGGGAGAAAGGTATATGTGTTGAAGAGGAACATGAAAGGGCAGGTGGGGATGGATTCCAGCTTTGATGGATGGCACAGGAGGCATCACCATGCATGTGGTTGTCCCAAGGTCTCTGTGTTGTGTTCTGCACTCTCCTGGGAACTGGTGAGGCGATACTGGGAGCACTCTCAGTGGCAAAGCCCATGGCTGAGTTTTGGCTGTTAGGGAAACTAATGAATTGCATATATCAACTAACTAATAAGTTTGATAAATGGATGGTGATCCGATCTTACACAAAACCAGGTTGTCTTGCCATAATACAGCTCTGCAAACTATCAAGAATATGAGAAAGTGAAACAGAGTTAAAATTTGGTTTAGGGACATGCAAAGGTTTGTGTCTTGATATTGGCTGATGGAAGCTGAGGATAATGTCTTGGTATCAAATGAGATGTGGTGGGGTGATAAAGGACCTCTGACTGAATGGTTGGGGTTGCTTCCTGAGGCCATTCATTACAAAAATTTTTGCAGTAGGAAAAAAAGAATCAAAGAGTTTTATTAGGTGAATAAAAAAATCTGAAAGGTAGCTAAAAAAACATTCCAAAGGTAGGACTGCTGCTGTATAAAGAAAGAATTTAACCGTGTAGAGCTCATTAAAAAAGAGTCAGATATATATAAAAGACATTAATTTCTTGCTGCATTTGAAATTTCAATTAGAATATATTATATTTATATATATTATTGTTTTTTCCTTGATTTCTGCAGGTTTCTAAAGTAAATACTTGCCTGGGTTTTTTGTTTGTTTGGTTGGTTTTTTTGTTTGTTTTTTTCCCCCATTCTATATTAAAGTTTCAGCCTCTGGACTATCTCACATTATTCTGTATCATCACCTGGGCTTGTATTCTGTCTCTCTTACTTAGGGTCTGGCAATACTCTATGAAAGAATATGTTTAAGTCTAGTCTAGAAAATGTATTTTTGAAGACACAATACAAAATTGTGTAGATACAGACACATTTTTGCTGTTGTGTACAGTGTCACAACACAGACTTTCATATTTAAGCTTTTGTGAAATGGAAATGTAAAATTCTTTGGAAGCTTTTGGCTTGTATGACTTGGAAAAATTACTATAGTGCCATTTATCTGATTTTACATATTCAAGTCATTAAATAACAGAGAAAAATGTTTTCTACTAAGAAATATTTATTACTGTAATTTTAGAAAATACAGACTGGAGAAAGTAATGTTACATAAGTCTGGGAAGAATAATACATAAATAAATAAAATATTATTGAGGATTAAGCTATAAAGACCCTTAAGGAAATTCTAACAGAGGGAAGAGGAGTGGTATAAAGAGTAATTAGGTGGGATAGATGTCTTTAACAAACCACCACACCTTTCAGATGAGATTTTCACAGAGTGTGATGGCTTTTGGGAATTGTGGGCTCTCAGAGCAGCTGCTCAGCTGCCTGGGGCTGGACATCATGCATGCCCCTGCCAAACTACAACGAGCTCTTTGTACAGCATGTGGCTGGGATAGGAAGGATACATTGATTTCTGGTGAGCCCCCACCCTTTAGAGGGAAGAAATAATGGGCAAAAATTCTTGTTTTTATTGCCAGGTCAAGATTTGAAGTCACATGTTGCTACAAACAGCAAAATATGGAGAAAAGTAGGTTCATGTGTAGACTGCTCATGTATTTACAAGTATTTCAATATCTAGTCCTTGTACCTGTGTTTCTTATTCTAGTGCACTCTTGCCCCTTTATTTATTGCAGATTGATTCTGAAGAATATCAGTAAATATTTCATTTGTATGATTTTTTTTTTCATTTAAATTATTACGAACTCCTCATCTGCTGGTGAAATGTCAGAGATCAGAAATGGTGCTTGAATAAACACAGTAGTAATTCATGTAATGCCTTGGCAGTCTCAGGTATTCAGCACTGTCCAGTGTTCCTTCCACTAGACGGATTTTTAAAAGCTGGCTTCTGTATTTCACACCTGCAAGCTACAGCAATATTTAGTTGGAAGTGCTGTGTGTCTGCAATTAATTCTGAGTGCAGAAGTGAAATCTGGCCTCATGCATCAAAGAGCTTGGAGGCCATTTCTCTGGTTATTTGCTCAGCTGACTGTGTTTGATCAGAGCTGATGTCCTCAGTGGTACAGAGAGGCTGACATACTTACAGGAATGCGAGTGCATTACTAATTGCCAGCACAGTGCAGAATAAATAAGTCTGCGGCTTTTCCCCATTTTATTTTTTTTCAGTGCTTTTTAGAGCATTGGTTGGTTTCCTGTGTTCCATCTGGCAACATTACATTATATTTAAGTTCTGTAGGAACAAGACTCCAATTTATATTTCACAGGTATTTACCTTGTTGTATTGTGGCCTTTTTCATTTTGTGATCTGCAAACTGCATTCAAAATAATTTTCAGTCTCAGGTCTTCTGCTCATATTACAGTTTTCTTGTTCCTTGTGGATCAAGATTTTCTGAACAAGTCCTGTTGAAATCCCTCCATGCAGTTACATCCAGTTTGCTTCAACTCTTTTGGCTTCACATGGAATTTCCTTTCCCTTGAACTCTGTTTATAGTGGATACACACTGCTTTGATTTCATGCCTATTTTCTATATAGCCTGATGAAATTAAAATAAAAAATAAAGCATAAAAAATGGGAGGGCTTACCAGAACAAATGTTTAGTAATAGGACTGGTTGGTGCCCAAAGCTGTGGGACTGATCACGTTGGTTAAGACACTCAGAATTAAGTGCCTGAACCTGTATATTTTGTTGGGATATGTACAAAAATGCTTTAGCTGGTAGCCCCCCTGGAAAATATTTTGAGGTGAAAACTTTTTTCACACCATGTGGATCTAATAATAGCAATGACAGTGCTAGTTTCATAGCATTGTGAGAGAAAGAACATGAAAAACTGAGCAACAGCAGATACCATGTTTTACTGTGGTCATCTACTGACAAGTCTAGGACAGGCCAGGAAAAAACATGCCAAGCACACAGCATAGGAACATGAGTTAATATCCATAAATGTAACAGTAATTGCAGAGGTTTTATGAGGACCTGGATTAATATAAAGCACCTCTAGATGTCACTGCAACATTGTAAAATGTATGTAAAAGAAGGGGACAAAGCTGAAGTTATGGGCTTGAACACTCCATTTCCTGGTTACTTCTCAGTCAGCTCTTAATAAATCGCTGCATCATTAAAGAAGTCATTACCAAATGTTGATTAAACAGGGATGGACTTTTTGATAAGTGTCAGTAAGATTGTTACTGAACATTTTACTAGAATATTAAATATTCCAAGATTTGGTTCAACCTAGTTTTTTAACAGCAAACACTAGGGCAGGGCAGCAGCTGATTCTTGGGTGCTTCTTTGGTTTAGTCTCTGAGGTTCAGTCCTAATCTTTTCTAGGCTGTTTTTATGCCAACACTGATGCTGATTACAACCAAGATATTTTCTCTTGCTTTGCACTGGTATCAATTCAATTGGCTTGTAGAGATTAAAATAAGGAACATAATTTACAGGAAATGTGTGAGTTAGAACACAGAGTATTTGCATTAGACCAAAAAAAAAAAATTCAGGCTGCAATTTCATGAGGACCAATACAACATGTACATGTATAAATTGACTAAATGCTGATTGCCTTCACAGGTCATCAAAGAAAAGTCACATTTCAATGAAACAGAAACAAAAGAAAAGAAGCCACCAGATTCAACAGGTTAGACTATTTTTTTCTCTGATCAACTTCTAGTTCCTAAGAAATAACACAGAAATAGCCATGATTTTCCTGAACAACTCCAGTGAAGTTGCTTGAGTTACATGTGTGTTCATCAGCATGAGTGAGTGAAGGGTATGCAACTGCTCAGTAAGGTGCTTTGCATGAGGAGTGTATTAACCTTGACTTGGCTGACAATAACTTTGAGTGAGAAAAACATTTTCTAGTGCTGGGTCTCAAAGAAAGCTTTTTTGACCCATGAAATCCCAGTTCTAAATAAGTAGTCAGTTCTTGCTTAGGAGACAGTTGTACTGACCTTTAAAGTGGCAGAGGAAAGCAAATACCTAGTTCAAAATTCAACAGAAGTTATGCTAAGTGTGAAGCCCTACTTTAATACTGTTACTGGCCATCAGAAAACCACTGACAGATTACTTTGTAATCCCTTATAGATGGAGACATCCAGCAGAGTCAGTCCTGCTCTCAGGAAGAAGTTGATAAGCTCAACAAGGAAAATGCTAAGAGAGAAAGTTCTGTTCTGCTTGAAGTGGATCCTCCCAAATTTCATACTGAAGAGTCAGATGAGAAGGAAGAGAGTTTGTCTTTAGAAAGCCATTACGAATATAGGAGAAACTCTTTTCAGGAATCCTTCACTCCAGAAAAGAAACAGGAAGAAGATGCTGTTGATGATGCTTGTCAGAAACTAATTGTGCAGGAGATAGAGAGTGACTCCCCAACAGATGAGGAGAAGAAGAAGGAACATCAGGTGCCTGAAGATGCACTTGAGGAACAACAAAAGGAGAAAAAGAATGAAGGGGAGGAAAATGCTGATAAGAGTGAAAAAGGTGCTGAGGAACCACCAGCTCCTTCCCAAAAGGAAGATAAGGCAGAACAAAGTCATGATGAAGAGGTATCAGAGGGAAGGTAAGGTCTGAAACTCAAACTAAGCATTCTTGCTTCAGAAAAATATGTAGTTCAAGTTTCAAATGAAAGTGACTGATTATATAAGTATTGGTGAAAATTTAGCCCAGCCCAAAAGTGAAAAATACATTTATGTCTCTGATCTAAGTGAAATTATATTCTTAAAAAAAGACAGGCAAACAATCCACCACATATGGTATTAGCAGTGTGCTGTGGTTGTTTGCTTGGGAAATATGTCAGGAACATGGGAATTATGTTACACTATTCTTTATCTCTGAGGAGAATTCTCCCATAGTTATGTTTATATACTGCAATGTCATATAACATCAGCAAAATTGATTAGGCCATCTCCCAACTGGGAATTAACTTACTGAAAATTTAGTAACTTAAAGGACAACATAAAAATGTGAACATTTGCCCAGGCAGTTGACCTAATAAATTTGTTTACTGCAATTCTTTCTTGGCTGGATTTAATATATAGCCTTTCAGGGATAAACAGGTTTAAACTCTCAGGAGCCTGTATGAACAAAGGGGAATTCCAATGTTCTCCCCTTGCTTTAAAGGCTAGATTCATAGCCTAATATCAAGTTTAGAAGAACTCAGGTGAGGTTTTCAGTAACTGAGAAATACTTTGCTGTCATGATTAATTTAAGCGCCATTTTTATTTCTCAACGTGAATATTAAACCAGTGAATTTTACACCATGAAACAAAATAACTTAATGTTGTTTGAATGCAATATCCATGTAGGTATTTTTCACCTATGTTTCTAAAGTTGCTCTGCTTTAAGTGTACTCTGCACTAATACCATGTTTTATCCTTGCAGGTGTAAAAGCTGCGAAAAAGGTACAGGAAATTCTAGTTCAATCCCTGGGCAGACCTGCCAGTTTGAGCATAGTGGTAGCAGTGAGCATGGAATGCATGAGGAAGGTCTAGTCAAAGATGACAACAAAAAGAGCAGAGTAGTTGCAGAAAGCGCTGACGGCATATGTAAAACTATAAAGAACTTTTAAAGGAAGTATCCTAAAGGGAAAGCATTTGATTCCCCTGATATTACAATGATGAGCAGAGACAGAGATCTGTAGAAAAGAATTATTTCATTATTCTAATTAGTAGGGGAAAAAAGTGTGCATGGTAGCTCTGATGGGAAACAGCTTTTCATGGACTGCATCTTAAGCTGATGAGAAGTAACATGATTCTGCTTGCTTTCATATTAGATGCTTCTTGTCTGCCAGAAATTACTCAAAATTAATTTGCTTCTGCCACAACTACTCCACTAACACTATCCTATCTCCCTCTTCTTTTAACAAAAGAGCTAAAATCCCTAAGTATAGAGTGGAGGGAGAAATTATATCAGGTGTGGCGAACTTGGTCAACCTGTGGAAGTGTTGAGAATGTGTGTTAACGGGGAATCTGCAATGCTGTGGATGTAGCATGAAAAACCAGCTTGCTCATATTCATACCGTTGTAATCTGAAGTGAGAACTGCAGGCTATAACATAAAGAAATACAGACTTTTGTGTGGAAGCCTGAGTGATGCTCTTGAGAGATAAATGGTGCTCAGGCACTGAACTCTGAAGCAGTGCTCACCATGGTGAGGCAGAAATTTCTAATATTAGACCTCCATTTTGAGAATTTCAACACCTATTCCTGTGTATGAAATTGTGGCATGTGAAGAGGTGGCCTGAAAGACTTGGAAATATATGTGTGTGCATGTGCATACACAGCACTCAGGATGAATTTATCTGCTTTGGGAAAGGGGGAGAGTGTGGAAAGGAAACATTTATTACAGGTTTGTGCTAGGTTTTTGTAGCAGAAAACAGGAGATAGCACACTAAAACTTTAAAATCCATAAACTGTTGTGAGCTCTGGGTGATTGCTATGGATGGTGTTTATAGTGTCTATATTGGAGCATCTTTGATCTGTAATAGGAAATTGTTCTTGAATAGGGAGAAATCCCCCCTGGTTTGCAGGAAAAGGAAAATAGAGGGTCTGTCATGGGGAACATCTTGAAGGCAAAAACTTAAACATAGTTTTGAAAAGCAGTCTGGTGTCTTTAAAATAATACTTCCTTGCCCAAAGTTTGGTAATGTTTTTAGCTGAGCTTTCAGAAAGACCTTTTCTTCCATCACTTACATGCTGGTGCTGATGGAGTTTGTGTTGTTAGAGTCAAATTTTGCCTTAGGTTAGAGGTTTTCTTGGCATTTTGTGGGTCTTGGTAACGTGCAAAGACCCATACTTACAGTCGTGCAATTCAAACTCTGCAGAATCCCGAGTAGGTGGCAAACTTCCAGAAGCCCCAGCTTTTCATAATTCCTTGTCCATGAACTAACTTCCTGACCATGTAAGTTATTAACACTGTCAAAAAAAAATCTAGGTACACAGCTGGTGTCCTGGAAAAATGGACATTGACTGTGAATAAGGACAATCTACTGCCACATTAATGACCAAACTGTTCCTGCCAGCAACATGCTGTCATGGGGTTTCTTGTTTGTGTTTTTGATCATTTTCACTGGAGAAATGAATGGTTTTAAAATTGCTCAACAAGCCTCACACAAAAAGGAGCTGGCATTCCAAACTAGAGAGGTCATATTGAAATACTGGGGCTGTAGCCCTCCCAAATGGTTGAAGAAGTATTTGTCACCTTGGTCAGCCAAAGGTCACTCTCGGGAGTATCAATCAAATGAAGAACAACGTGGGTATGAAATTGAAGTCACAAAAGCCTGCAAAAAGTCCAAGTTAGGCATGGAGGGCTGGTCTCCAGCAGGGATTTTGACATCAGGATGGCAGGAAGATCCAGTATGTGGAGGTCCAGAAAGTAACACCCGAGACCTGCCAAAACTCTATAGCTGCTGCAGGGCTATGTTGGGAACCACCCCTCCTCTGTGCCCCTCTTTACCTTTTATATCTGCCATCTTTTTTTAAGGACAGAAATTCTTCAGATCAGCATATGACAGTTACTGTGTGTTCTGAGCCATACTGGAAACCCCAAGTGCTGTCTGCCAGGGTGAAACTCCCTCATGTGCACAAGCTCTAAATGTGATCTTTAAAGGTGATGACCACACTGTGGAAAAGGGCAAGTTTTGTCAATCAGCTGAGAAGAGGATTCTTCACTGTCAACACCAAAAGCTGGGAAATAGCCTCTCTTAGCTGGGCCTGCAGGACAGTTGTTTCTCTTCCTACCCCACTGGAGAGTTAGAGTACATACTCACCTATTAACAGTCCCTGAGGAGGAAAAAATATTTTAAAGAATCAGAGATTAGGCTGAATTGCAGAGGCCCCTTGTGAATATGAAGTTATGTTGGTATAGTCTAGTAGTCTTCACTTTGCCTCTCCCAACTGTTGTAGAAAAGATGATAACTTCAAAAAGGAGTCCCTGTCTTATGGTAGTGTAGCTCCCCAACAACAACCTCTTTTTATGAGCCAGAGCTTCTGAAATAAAACCCTTGTTTAATAGTCGAGACAGACCTATCTATAAAGCTTACAGTAAGTGTATTTAGTTCTTAAATGAATTTATCTGGGGAAAAGAGGAACTAAAATATGGGATAGACAAGCACTGCATGTGACCACTCATATGCTCTCTGTCTGTTTCATCTTTTTTAGATGATACTCCTACTCCACCAGCACCATTTGATCACCGGATTGTCTCAGCCAAAAGGGTGGGGATCAGCAATTACTATAATGTCAATGAGGATGAAATTCTGGGAGGGTAAGTCAGGTGTAGTAAATCAGCTTGGAAAGCAAGGCACAAATTTACAGCCAAGTACCCTGGGAGGTGAATGGAGGCAACATGCCCCAGTAGAACTGAAGTCATGAAAGTCTAAGCTCTTACAGTGCTTTATAGAAGGATGAAAAGAGGAGGCTGGTTTTATAGTGTGAATGAATTTTGGCTTACTATTTGGCACCAGAAGACTTGGCCCGTGTTTGGCATTGTTCATAGAGCCAGATGCCCTCAGGCTTTGTGACAGAGCTCCTAGGATGCTGAAATACTTTACCTCAAATTACAGCCAGCAGTATGTAGAGACATATCATAGTTTTCTTCCTCTCCGTGATTCTCACCCCTGAAAACACATGCTTGCTTTCAGATAGATTACAAGATATTACAAGATACTACAGACAGATGATCTGACAGGCCATGGAGTTACTTATCTCTCGTGCTGACATTATTTAGGAGAGTGGGATATTGTAATTTTCATGGCAGCATACTCTTGGGTAAGACTTTGTTTCATCAAAAAACCACAACCCTCCCATGGATGAGAGCAATGTGATGGAGAGGGGCAGATGGTGCACAGAAGTGAGCACTTATTCTTACAGTATAACCTTGACTTCCCTAGGATTAGTCATTGCATGTTATGAGGTAAGTATAGTGAATCATACAAGCGGGGTAGTACCAGATAGAACAAGGTGTGATGTTGGTGTGCCTAAGTGAGTAGTAGCAAGTACAATCTACACAATAAAATAGCAACAACAGAGAAATTGAAATGAAAGCCAGTAGGGAGAGGTTAGTTTATGGTTGTTTATAGTGTAGTTTACATTCACAGTTCACACCTGTACCACTGGATTATTTTTTTGCTCCTTTTTCCTAGAGGGCGGTTTGGGCAAGTGCACAAATGTGAAGAGAAAGCAACAGGTCTGAAGTTGGCAGCCAAAATTATAAAAGCACAAGGTCCAAAACAGAAGGTTGGTAGAGCATGATATTAGTCTTTTGTTCCCCAATGGATCCCACACTGTTCTTCAGCTACCCAAAAGGCCATGACCAAGTGTCTCACAAGCCATTACACTCATAGGACCTGCTGGAATACCATTCATTTTATGTCCTCCAAAACTTCTAGTAGCTTATCAAAGTACTATTTTTGGGGTGTTTTCTGCTTATTTTAAATATTATTTTTTTTCTTTCTTTCTATAGAACTTTTGATAGTTCTATTAGTGTTTTCTTTAATGGTAGAAACATTTGTCAGGCCTGTGACATAGTGTATTCCCTCCCAAGCACACTGTAGCCTTTGCTGCAATGACTTGATGTCAGTGGTGGGGATGCTGATAACAGACATGATCTAGGCACCTGACATCAACACAAATACAGATGAGAGGAATTGATCTGGCCTGTTTTGCAAACCTCTTGGCCATCTGGCACTGGCTTTCACTGGAAAGATGTGCATGGCATCCTTTGTGTGACATGGGTGTCATTAAGGGCATTCAAGAGTGGGATTTGTCTTAGGTAACTGGGGTTTCTAAGCAATAGCTGTGGCCAAGCTGACCAGCAAGAATCCCTTTATGGTGAATGGAGAGAGACTGACACCATCAGAGAATGATTCATCATATCTAAAATTTTTGGTCTTAATGCAGATACCAGTCTCTCTTCTCTGACTGCAAAGTTAGTTTTTGAGGACTGTCCTGGAGTTTTCTTAGCTTGATTTTGTATACCTACAGCTGTTTGAACAAAATCCTCCTCTGCTTCTCTTTTTCCTTTACATCCCTGGGAGTCTGCCACTTGTCCATGTGGGCTCTCCTCTTCCTTTTACAGTAAATATCTTATTACTGAAACACCCCACTCAAGCTCTGATTTCAGTCTGTTAGTTCCCATAGCTTTGATATTAACCACTACAAGAGCCCTGAGTTTGGTTGCCACAAGAGAGAACATGAAGATAATGTAGATTTTCTTCTGACGTAGCTTTCTTAGCAAGAAAGGCAACTGAAGCAATACTCATGGTTCTTTACAGGATGAAGTAAAAAATGAAATCAATGTCATGAACCAACTGAATCATGTGAACCTTATTCAGCTATATGATGCCTTTGAATCTAAAAATGACATTGTACTCGTCATGGAATAGTAAGTATGTTCTTTTTTTTTCCTTTCTGTGTTTACTACTTTTGCTATAATTGTCAATTTCTTCTTGCTTTCTCCTGAAATTAGAGATGGAGCTCCTTACAGGTGGAAAATGCATATGAAATATGTTCTCATGAACAACAGAAAAAAAGGGAATTTAGGAGAATAGTTTTCCAATGCAGCCATTTATGCATTTTTTCCAGTAGTGTGCCACATTCCTGGTGCTGTAAAGCAAATGCTCCAATAGAAGATAGAGCTGTGTTACGTATCTTTAATTTAGCTCTTTAATTTGTGTCGGGCAAGAAATAAATCTTTCAGACTATCTCCTATTCTGTGAGGCAAACAAGAAGACATCTAACACTGAAAAGGAGCCAGATGTGGGTGTTGTGGCTAATCCTTATACCGGGTGCCTGGAAGGATAAACCTGCTTTTTATACTGGGTTATCAGGCTAATTAGACACAAAATATCTGCCTTAAGGTCAAGTTAAGCAGATGCTGTCTTAAGGAAGCCAAAAAGGCCAAAACTAAAACATTGAAATGCTTGGCAGATGGTTCAAAATCAGGTGAATTTGACTATTCTGGACATTCTCAGATAGTCCTCTGAATTTGGTCTATGTGATTCACATATCACAAAAGAAAAGTATCTGTGTACCTATGAACAGATAAGCTGGAGGCATACTGAAATGTGAAGAGAAATTAAGTAATTTTTGTTGACTTTAGGTAGTTTGAGATTGACATTTGGATCCTGTCCCTCTTAAACTCAGAGGGAAGAGACCACAGATTTAAATGCAGATTCTCCATCATGTTGTTTTGGTTTTCCATGGAACTTCATTAATTTCACTGGTACAAAATGATGACTCAAGACCGCATAATATCCAGATTTCAAGATGTTCATGGTTTTCAATGGATGGGAGGCTGGACTCTTAGGCCTTGAAGAGGTTCAGACCAGTATGCATCAGAACTCAGATTTTAGAAAGTTCAGATCAGAGTACAAGCTCATCCTACTGAACTTGACTGTGTATGATAAAAATGGTCAAGAGCATATTTTCTGCATTAGTCTTACTGTATGGAATTAGATTTTGAACTTGGTCACTGCTTTATTCTCTTTTTCTCCTCAGTGTGGAAGGAGGAGAGTTATTTGACCGAATTATTGACGAAAACTACAATTTGACAGAGATGGATACTATCTCGTTCATAAAACAGATCTGCAAGGGAATTCAGTACATGCACCAAATGTACATTCTTCATTTGGATCTCAAGGTACAGTTTTGAGATGTATGTTTTGTGCAGTGACAGATGTGGAAATTCCATTCTTAATGGTAGGCCATAAAGCTTAGCAGATTCCTGTGGCAGAAACAACAAAGAGCCTTATTCTGCTTTCCTTATTTCAATGCATATTTACTTTAACCACATTGAGATCAGTTAAATTACTACAGGACTAAGTAAATTAGATGAAAATTGTGGTCATATGTCATCAAGCTTCATAGTGCTTAAATTTTCCACAGACTGATTTTACAAAAAGCCAGCAGCTGACTACAAATATGTTGCTATTTTTAATTTCAATATTTAGATCTCAAGATATTGAGCAAGTATTATTTAATTCAACTGCACAAGATACGTGTTTTGTACAGCAGCCATGGGGTGGTAATTATCCCTGTTGTTTACTATGCAGAAAGGCATGAGTGAGTGGAACTAAATTCAAGGGTCATTCAGGATCAGTGTAAGCCCACACAGTTTTCTGAGGACTACACTGAACTGCTTCTGTCATGAAAAGGCATCAATAGATAGCCAGATTAAGGGGAAGTACATTAAAAAGTACTTTCTAAAATGAAAGGAATAAAAGTAGTCAGTGGTTAATGTAACAAATACAGCTAGTGTAGCTGAAAGCCCAGAGAAAGGTGGCAGATTCTCTACCGTGTACTAACATGTACAAGTACCCTACCATGTACTTGCATGTTCTGACTCTGGTCAACTGCAAATGGTCAACTGCCACCCCTTAGAAAACATTTGATATTATTTTTTATTAAACTGTATACTTGAGCTGGCTCTTTTTCCCTTAGCCCAATTTTTTATTAAATAATGGACTTGTTCCTTACCTCTATTTAGTGCAGGAATAAAATGGGATGATGACTTTAGTTTTATGAGTGGCTAGAAAGCTTCCTAGTGATCCCTGAGCTTTACAATACAATAAAAAGAAACAAGGAGTGCACAAGATGGTTTTCTCTTTGGTGAGATTTTTATAACAGCTGCTGGTTTTGGCTTGTATTAACTGAGTTAATATAGTACATCTTTAATGTTGTTAGCATACATATTATTGCAGTGGTTAAGGAAATGAGCAGATGTTTGTTGGGACCTGCTTCAGTAGCCGATTGATGACCAGACTTACTTTTCTCTTTCTCTATAAACATCCAGTTACCTAGAAACCTGTCAAACAGAAGTTCACACAGTTCTTTGGGACACATTAATTATGATCTTGAGATGGCACAGTTTTAATATGAGGTCAAACTGCTGACAAAAAGATACATATACAATCCAAGAAAGTAATCCCAGAGACCTCTTTTCATGTGCTTGCCAGCTATGGCTTCTCCCTTCTGTTTTGCTTGTTCATAGATTGCTGTCAGTAACAAATGCGTTTGGGAAAGAAAGCTTGAAATGGAAAGAAAATCGTCTTGACCATAATCATACAGGACCTCAGAAACTATGGACATATGGTGTTTAAAAGTCCTACATGTAAAATGAATTAGTAATGGCGACAAAGGTTAACTAATGTTTTAAGTGTTGAGGGCTGTTTTGTTTCAAAGAGGACTCACTGAGCAATAAGACAGAGTAGCTGTAAAAGTGCTGGCAGTGAATATGGGACTGTGCTTTAGGTATTTACATTTCAAAGACAATTGGCCAAATCCTTCTCTCAGTTTCTTCTGTAAGAATTTGGAGTAATTCTTGGAAGTTAATGGATTCCTGCCAGGAAAGTGAGGAGTAGCATTTGGCCCTATCAAAATCCAGAGGTATTTAACCTGTGAATCCTACTTTTGCTAAAACACCTGAAAAAAACATAAAGTTGATGTGACTGGCTTAATATATTAATGTTCAATCTGACAGAATATTTGAGAACTCAGAAATGTAAAGCTGTAAAATAAATTTTGAAGCCCAAAAAAGTTTGTTTTTTTTTTTAAATCAGTGTGAGCTTATTAAGGTCTGTAAAATCAGAGTGAAAGCATCCTGAAACCCCTCCTTGGAAGTCTCCGTTCCCTGTCGCCCTCCCCCTAATGAGTTCTGTATCTGAACTGCTGCCTTATGTCAAACTGAAAAGCTGTAGAGAAGAAAAAGCAGTTGGAAGGCACAAAATGCATGGTTCTGGTTGTTGTGTGATAGCAAGGGGGTATCCATGCAGAGAGATCTGAACAAGGAGGGAAGCAAAAGGTGCTCATGAGATATTTGCACTGTTATTAGTGTTCTTCTCCCTCTAGTTTACTAAAAGCCCAGTTTTTCATATTTGTTTCTTATTCAAGTGGTTTCTGTTGTTTTTTCTTTTTGTTTCTCTTGGCAGCCTGAGAATATCCTGTGCGTGAACCGAGAAGCAAATCAAATAAAAATTATTGATTTTGGATTGGCAAGAAGGTACATGCATGTGTTCTCACTAATCATAAATGAATTAGGAAACAATGAAAAAAAGCATTGCATTCCTGCAATTATGTATTTGATACATAATGGTCTTCTACTGTTCTTAGGACAAATTTGTTTCTTTTAACCAGGGATATCTTTTAATATGGAATGTTTAGTGCTGAGTGAAAAAGAATTGTCCTGAGACCTTCTTTTCAGGTAGAAGGTTGAAAGAGGGCTGCTTCTCACTAAGAATGCACATAAGTATCTTGTAACAGCTAAAATGGACAAAACCAGGGGTACATCTTGTCTAGTCTCTTGTCTCCAGTATTAAGAGATTCTTCAAAAGAGAGTGTAAGATACCATTGTATGCTCTTAAAGTATATCCCATGCTATATCCCTTCCTAGTTTAATTAGGTGCTATAACCTCAGTGAATTATTTACTGGTTAAAAATTTCATGCCTATGATATGGAGAAGTCCCAAAAGGATGGTAAGAGCTGCTCTGAGAAGTCCTTGAATTATGAATTCTTCCTTTTCATAGTAATTGCATTTTGTCTTAGTATGATACAAAGCTTGAAAATACTTTTCATTCTATATGTGGGTATATTTCTTTTTAGTTTGTGCCTCTGTCTGTCCTTGTTTTCCTACTGAATTTTCTGTATGGTCCTGAAATTCCTCTAAGTGCTAGACAATTGATGATGCAATTTTAATAAGAACTGTCATTGATGTCCTTTGTTAATGTTTCCATTTCCTAGATATAAACCCAGGGAAAAACTTCGAGTTAACTTTGGGACTCCAGAATTTCTTGCTCCTGAAGTTGTGAATTATGAGTTTGTCTCTTTTCCTACAGACATGTGGAGTTTAGGAGTCATTGCTTATATGCTGTAAGTAGGATTCAGTATCTGCTTTGTAAACTGTTTCCAGGTTGAACTGTGTCAGTCATCCAAGTTTGCTGTTATAGTGGAAGACTGAAAACCTGTGTATCCCAAAATAGGAAATGTAGACTTATTTCCAAGTTCCACATTGAGAAACCTCTCCTCTTTTCCAATTGCCATGAACTTTTCATCTTTGGTTTTTTGCACATCTCTCAAGAGTGTTTGAGCATCACACTTCCAGAATAATGTAAGCTGCTTGGTAAGTTCGCAGTGGCTAGTACAGGAGTGGTCAGAGGGCTAGAAAATATGACCTACCATGAAAGACAGTAGTGCTTGGGGTGTTAGAGGAGTGATTATTTAAACATTTAAATAGATGAGAAAATGGGAATGGTCTGGAGACCTTCTTAGAGAGTAGTTTTTGTAAGATAGGCCAAAGTGACAGAATAATCTTAGTTGGCGCCTTGGAGAACATGAACAGGAGGAGGGAAAGACAGGAGGACTGAACATATTCCTTTTTACTTCAGCCTCACTGGATTGTCTCCTTTTTTGGGTGATGATGACAATGAGACCCTCAACAATATCCTGGCCTGTAACTGGGATTTTGAAGATGAGGAATTTCGAGATGTTTCTGATGAGGCCAAAGATTTCATATCAAAGCTTCTCATCAAGGAAAAATGGTATATAATCCTGTATCTTTGAAATGTGTATTCCATGACATCATGGCACGGTTGTGTCACTTGTGCTGCTCCATTGCAGAATTAATATGACTTATAAGTTCTTTATGCCCACATACAGTATTATAATGACACTTCATTGATGTTGTTCATTGTATCCATCAAATGCTCTGAAATTACCTGAATACATCTTTGCTGAGAAACAAAAATTAATCTGCTGTCTGTCATACTGTTCTGAAATGATAACGTTGCATGATGGCAGAGCACATGACCTGTAGCAGATAACTGCTGAATTGTAAGATTCTGGGAAAAACTCTTAATAGCATTCTGGTTTTCCTCTAGCTGGAGATTAAGTGCAACTGCTGCCTTAAAACACCCATGGTTAACAGACCACAAGCTCCACTGCAGACTCCAGGTCCCTACATTTAAATATCCTTGTGCATCTGCTGTTGCCCTCTTGTGTTGCCACATGACTTTGCTTTGACATTTTTCTTCACTTCATTTGAGTCTTTGTTGCTGATTCATTTCTTGCCACTGTGAGCCACTTGTGTCCCATTGCTTTTTTTAGCTGTTAAAATTTGCATGCTCACACTTGCTCATCAGTTCTTGCATGTCTGGGAGGAAATATAAGATCCTGCAATGCTGTGTGTTGCTGAGTGGATCAATTTCTTAGCAAAATGAAAGTATATACAAAATGAGCACTAAATTACCATGTGAAAAGGATTTTCCAGCTGGGGATGATTCTTATTCCTGCTTTGAAAGCCCTTTTAGGCTCTCCTGAAGACCTTCCGGAGTGCTGTTTCATCCTACCTCTTTCAAAGAGATATCTTTCCCAACAGAGCTTGGAACTTCATCTGTTGCATACCTTTGTACTTAAGCATCTTCTTGCCCTTCAATGGTAGCCAGCTTAGTGGCCAACACAGAAATTGTTTGCTCAAGCAAACAATTCAGTTGGGCTGAGCTGGAGGAGCAACAAGATTTTAAATCACTTTGGTTATTCCGGTGTCAGTAATATTTGGAGAGTCACGCTGTTGGTGACACCTCTGTTGGCTGTTTCTAAGTGAGTCCACTCTGTGGTTCAGTGGTTCACAGGGGGATAATTTTAAGCAGGTTTCAGAATTTTTACAGCATTTGAAGTGCAATATTCACTTCTTCCTTTGCAGGCAAAGCACATCTGTGTTAAATAAGATGACTACTGTATTGCCTAGGATGTTTATGTCAAGGTGCATTTTCATATGCAGCCATCATTAAGAATTAATAGATTATATTATTAATTAACAAAATAAGGTTATTAAAATAAGAGCAAAGATTATGGTGATAATCAAGCAGAAGTAGCCCTACTGATAATGCAGTGGGATGGACTGGATAGTGTCTTGATAGCTCTGTCCTTGCAAGGTGTTTCTGTTATAGACCAAGGATAACCAGAATTACTGTAAAATAGGATATAAAAAAATAAAATAAATTCTAGAATTTTCACTTAAATTTAGTTTTCATTGTAATGTCCCAGAACAGCAATGCCCATGAGATTATTAGATGATTTTTAAGTGTCTGTGCACAGTAAAAATAGGAGAGTTTGTCGTGGTTAATGTATCTTCAGAGGTTTTTGTAGGATATAATTTGACTCCTTTAGTTGGGCTCCAGTGAAGGTCTGATTTTTGCAATCTGGGGAACAGAGTCTTTTCCAAATGCTGCAAGAACACAAACTTCTGTCCTTCCTATCATCAATTTCTTTCTCAGGAAACCCTACCCTAATGCAAACCTTACAGCTCATGTTGTCCTTTGCATCTTCTCCCCCAGTATTTTTTTATTCACACTTGTGCTTTGCAAAAGAGCTTCACTAAACATACTCATGTTGCAGTGTTCTTCTGCCATTACCTTAACTAGTAGTAAGATATGATTGATCTTCAGTTAGTGCTCCAATAATGGTATCTTTCTTTTTTCTTTTTTTTCCTTAGAAAAAGGCTCAAGGTGGCTGTGTGTCTCAAGCACCCCTGGCTCAATAACCTCTCTGAAAGAGCTGCCAAACAGAAGGTTTGTTTCAGGTCCCAAATGTTCCTTCAGATGTAAAAGCTTTAGTCCCTGTGGAAGGGGTCAGGGGACAGCTGAAAACCTTCTGTAGTCCAAAGTGCGTGGTCCAAACTGTATTCACCACCACCATCCCTGCTGCTGTCTGGAAAGCATTCAAAATGTAAACTGGCTCTATTACTTATACCAAGTAACAGCAATGTGCAAAATAATTAATGGGTATGGAGCCATATGTGCTGCAAACCCTGGCCATTTTAGAGGGAATGGTTATGCTCCCACTGGCTCTCATGGGGCAGGATTTCACCCAATAATTTTTCAGTGTTGAAAGCTTTCGGGTTTTCATGCTGTGGTTAGAAGTACAGTTTAAAAAGGGTAGAAATATGAAAAACAATAACTTTTTAGCAGAGGCACAGGCCAGACCCTCAGGGCAGCTTGACTAACTGCAGCAAAATCAAAGCAAGGTGACCCCTAAAAGAAGCTGCTGCACATGTCTGAGGAACCAGTTCTGACAGGGCACTTACCTTCCTTTTAGCAACTCAAACAAGTTTGACAGATCATCTCTCTGTCATTTTTCCCTGGCTCCTTGTCTTTGCCTTTTCATTAACAAATAGTTTGTTAGTGGTTCTCAGCCTGGCTTGGTTGCCTTCCCTGGGGATCAGGGAGACTTAAGCCTGCTCTCTTTTTCTGTCCCTGGTCTTGGACCAGTGCATACTCACTCAGCCACTTTGAAATTGTGCAGCCTCAGATGGTGCAGTGTCTCCATAAACCAGTACTCCAATTCCCACAGCCACTTTCACCAACTACCACAAAAATTGGCATCTCTGTTCAGGGACCAGGGGAACTGCTCAAAGGTTCTGGAGGCCATCTCTGGGCAACTTGGTGGAGGGTCAAGATCTGAATTAGGCTGAGAACACACACATACACTGTAAAACCACTTCCTTTTAGTAGTGCGTCACAAGTAACAACCGGATGCCAAAATGAAAGTAGTCCACCTTTCACCACTTGCCAAAGGGCAAGTTTTTAATGGTGCCATCATCCATCATCTGCTTGGTAAGACAAGTGCTACATTGGCTTTCTTTTTGCAACAAGTTTTTTTCCAGGAACATGTGGAAAACAGAGTATTGTGGGAGGTTGAAATTTTTGTTCTGACTAAGTAAGATTAGAGCAGATTTTATACAGTGTAGTGTAGTAACACAGAAGGTAATGATCTTTACATGAGCTATTTCAGAGACATGAAGATGCCTTTCCACGATAGAGTGGAAGCCAGTAAGGACTAAGGTACCATTATTACATCCCACTTGCTCTCTGAAGCCATGTAACTTCCTGATACGGTAATATCTGAGCATCAACTTCTGGAGTAGAAATCCGGTAGGAATATTATACCTCTGTGATCCTCCATATTCACCCTCACTTCACTGGTGCTGAGATGGATTCCATAATGCTTTGGTCCACTCACCTGTATGCTTCTACACAGTAGTTTTCTGAACAGGTTTTCCAGCCCTGTTGCAAGACTAGTGCTTGTATCTGGATTTCCAATTTCAAGCCACTAACTTGTGGCAACAAACACAACAACCAAATGGTGAAAATTCTCCCTCTGTAACACAGGAAGCACTGTATTACACAATTTTCTGTTACAACCAAAGTCAACTTTAAGATAAATTGACTGTCCAACAGCAGTCAAAATTATTTTTAAATAAACTTTTAATAGCTTTGTAACACAGTAACCTACCCATGATCTAACTTGCAGGAAAATCTGGTTTTGGCTTTTGCAGTGTTATTTCCTCTGTGTGTGTTTTTCTTTTTGGAGTTTATTTGAGTTTACTTAATGAGTGGCTCTAAAGTCATAGCTGTGCTTTATTTTTAAAGAATCTCTTTAGCTATTTTTATCAGGCAAGTAGTATGGTTACCACATTTAACCCAAAATAATGCACTCAAGTGCCAGTTGATTTAGACCTGGCATTATAAATGCTTGCAGTGGTAACACAAATAAATGGAGAGGTTTGCAGCATGCCTTTGCATACTGTGATCTGTATGACAAGAAAGGCAAAAAAAGCAGAGTTGCTGCATTTAAAGAGACACCTCCAAGATCAATTCTCCACTTAACAAAGAGGCCTTGTCTTTTTAATATTGTACAAAACATTTCACAGAAAAGCTGGCTGTGAGAATCCTTTGTAAGCAAGAAGCTTCAGTGCTGCTTTCTTTTCTTTATGCACAAAGAAACCACCATGTGGTCACCCCAGAACACTTACCAAATGAAAAAAATATACTGCTGAATTAATTGGCTTCTTGTTTTGTTTATTTTGCAGAAAAGCTGCTGTGTGGTTACTGCTGCTAAGAGATTTGAAAATATCAGCAGTCTCGGTGCTTTACCCCCCTGCCATGACTGAGACTTCTACTAAATGGACCAACAACATTTCAGTTGCAGGACAAGTGCCAGCATTGTGGAGCTGCTTCTTCTCTATTCAGCTGTTAAAAGAAGGAAAGTATTTCTCCAGGTTGCAGGAATGCGTTTCTTCTGGAGCAGCATGTTCTCCATGCCTGCAAGTGCTACATTAGCTTGGTTTCATAATGAACTTTTCTCTATCTAGTCTTATATCCTTATTTACTTATCAAAGGCTCCTTAAAGTTAAAATTATCATGTAAAATTGACTGTTTATCAGCTGAGCCCAGAAGGAAATCTGTCATCATGTTATATCTCTAGCCAAAGTTTATTTGAAACTGGAGTAAAATAATGTTTAAAAAAACAAAAAACAAAAAAATTGCAGCAAATTTAAAGCTGCCTTCTGTAGAAGGTTTGAAGTTTGTTTTTCCTGTCACACTAAAATGAGTTAAGGATTAGCTCAACCAGAGTTAAAGCCATGTTAATGTAACACCAGTGGAAGTGAGAAATGAGGCTTTCCTTGTGTATAGGTGAATTTGCTGCAACTGTGATATGGTACATTTCAGGAATTTTTAGCCTGATGAATTACTGCTCACTGTAAATACACTTGGATTAATTAAACAAGAAAGAGAACAAGGCACTGTTCACTTGTACCTGTGCAGACCCTGTTCTCCAAAATAAAAGTATAATTCAGAGTTATTTTAACAGAGGGTGATTTTATTTCAGCTAATCTGTTTAATGCTAATTTAACTGATTAAGACCACTGGCAAAGAGGTGAACAGGCTCGAGTAAAAATCCTCTGTATTTCTGAAGTTTTCTTGTCTTGCTCCCAAGCCTTTCTGATTTTTAACTAGTTTAAAAAAACTGGAGTCAGAACAGCTGAATTCATCACCTGAAATTTTTTGATTATGGCTTATCATTAAGTGAATCTAAGTTTCCAAAGCTCTGAAGTTAAAATAATGAGACTTACTTACTGCTGTATATGGCTTTCTTACTGCTTGTTTTCGGAACTACATAAATGCTACTACAAAATTGTAATGAGTGTTTTATTTAATCATGCTGTTGTGGTGTCTTTACATTGTCTTTGCTTAATCCAGTTCTGATCAAACCACATATTAACATAGCTATCTCTATATATTTATCTATACATTTCATATGTTTATATATTTAAGTTCTGTCTTTTTTAAAAAGGGATCAACATAAGGACAAAACAGTATTATTCATCACCACGCAATGAATTGCTTCTCACACCTTTGTCCTTTCTGGATAGCGTTCCTTTTGAAATAAAAAGGGGCCCATTAATGGGACATCATGGCCATCACACTCTCTACAGCCAGTTTGATCCAATGTTTTAAAATCATTGTAGTACATCCCTTAAGACTGCTCCTGTAAATGAACTGGGCTTCTTACGGCTGTGACTTCTTAGTAATACTGATGTGTTGCAACAGAGGTTGCAAATACTGCTGTCACACCCTGACACACCATGTAACTTTTATACAATGTAGAGCACTGCCACCTTCAAGTCCTTCTCTGTAGTCTTAATTAAAGTAAACTTTGACAAGCAGAGATGGAAGTTTCTTTGGGGGAAGACTGAGCAGTCTCAAAGCAAGAAAATGAGCATATGACTTTTAGGTAGAAGCTGGGCTGCTTGTTTTTAGTCACCATTTATATTTGCCTGGTCAAAATGAATAGAAAAGCTGCCTTTCTATTAGGGCTGGAGTTCCCACTCCTGTTGTGACTGTCTTCAAGATATTGTAGCTTTTTGTACAGTAGGCAACTCAATGATCAGGCTAAAACGCAGCAAAACACTTTGGAATTACAGGATCTCATTATGCACTCTAGTGCCATTATTGTAGAATTGGATCAGGGTTTTGTTTTTCCCTTGGTAGATTTTACATGGATAAATTGGATGTAATTTTGAATCTTATTAACTATACTAAAATAATAGTGTGACTACAGTCTTTTCTGCTTTGTTGCTCAGTTGAATTAAGAGGGTTCATTATGGGTTGATATATACATCTGAGTAGTAATTAAGACCTTAGAGCCATGAAGATCAGCCCAGTGTTGGAGTGTGTTGCACTGAGTCAACCACAAATCCTCCAGGAGCTGTAGGAAAATGTGGCCTCTGTTGAGCACATCCCCCAATTTCATCTGTACAGTGCTCTGTCAGAAATAGGAACATATGGGAGGATAGAAGAGCTGGACATATTTCCCCCACCTTGAGAATTTAGGCATAAGTTCAGGAGGGAACCCCTCAGCAACCTCTGGCTTGTGCATCTGGGTAGTGTGCTAACACAATCAAGGCATTTAACATCCATTCTTAATAACATGGATAATGGTGGTCACACTCTTGAGTCTTGTCTGTAAATTGTCCCACTGTTTCATTCTTGGAACAGCTCCTGCAGTAGGGGATGAATTTGAGGGAGGGACAGTCAGAGGAGGTTGGACTGAGCAAGTCTCTTCAGTGACTGAAGGTGCCATTTGGTGCCCAGGGTTAAACCCAAGTGGGCCTGCAGGTGTCCAGTGGAGGAGGAAAGAATCCCAAGAGCATTTCTGCTTTTTGCTCTACAGACGCTGGATCTGCAGCACTGAGTCAAAAGGGAGGTGCATTACCTAGGGCTTTACTGTCACCACGGGTAAAAAATCATACTGCTGTGTAATCGTCACTGCTGTGTATAACAATGTGCCTGAGAAAAATGTCTCCAGAGATGTTCCTTTGTGTCTTGTATCCACCTCAACATGAGGACAGCTTCTTTACATTGAGGGTGGTGGAGCACTGGAACAGGCTGCCCAGGGAGATCATGGAGTCTCCCTCCCTGGAGACATTCCAAACCCCTCTTGATGTGTTCATGTGTCACCTGCTCTAGGTGACCCTGCCTTGACAGTGGGGTTGGACTGGATGATCTCCAGAGATCCCTTTCAACCCTAAAAATTCTGTAATTCTGTGATCTTTTCTGGCTGTTGTAATTTTAGTAAATAATAGCTTGAGATAGATTCTTTTTAGTGGCTTCCTAATTGTGTCTCATTGCATTTTGAGCAGCATGCTGTTTTGTGTGTGTGCTTGCATATGCAAGTTTGGTTTGGGTTCTGTTTTACTTTGCCCTGCCTCTGGAAACATGCTAGGGTGAGTTGGACAGGGCTGTAAGCAACCTGATCAAGTGGGAGACCTCATTTCTCATTGCAGGAAGGTTGGACTAGATGACCTTTAAAGGTCCCATCCAACTCAAACTATTCAATGATTCTATGATTTTATGATTTAAATATGTTCTGTAATGACTAATAGCTAAAGCCTGCTGTGTTAAATTATTTTTTTGGCACATCATTTTCTATTAGGTCATAATGATACTAAGGCTACTAGGTTCTAATAAATCACCTACATCTGTGTGAGTTTGCTTATAATTTTTGCTACATATTGGCTTATGTGATTGCATTTGGAAACTGAATGGCTGTGCTTGTAAGCAGGTTTGGATGTGAAAGGCACTGTTCTAGCTGCTGCTACTCCATTTAGCTCACGGACAGACAGGGATGACTGCAGGTACCTCAAGAGTAGTATAGAAACATCAGTTGTGGTGGGAGGGATGAACTGCCCAGATGCAATGCTTGTTTTGTGCATTCTTCCTGACATGTAAAAATTAAAAAATTAAATCCTGGGAACATGACAGCTATCACTGAAAGATCTCCATACTATCATGTCCATGTTTGTGAATACCTGCAGCCAGTCACTCCTCTGGGTACCCTCACAGCATAAGCAGTTGGCAACCTGGATAATCCACTCTGGAGATTACAAGAGCAGCTGGTTTTTAATTTTGTTTTTATATTCCCTCTAATGTCAGAAGCTGAATAAAGTTAAAGCCAAGCTAAATTCTTGATTCCAACCAGGAACAACAGGGTAACTCAGAAATAAATAAGAGAAGTGCTAGATCCACCTTTTCGATGTGAGTAGTAGAAGAGCCCAGTTTAACCAACCCGCCTTCCTGCCAAAAATATCTCCTTTGCACCAGTCCTGATCAGTAAAAATAAAAAGAACCTTAATCTATTTAGCAGTGAAGGAATCTCAATCAAGAAACAGTTTTTCTGCAGTGATTAAATTGCTGCAGTAAAAGTCAAGTTATTTTAGCATTTTCAGTTTAATGCTGACACTATAAATCACTGACAGCCTCTTTCAGCAAAATGGCCCCCACCAGGAGCTGTGAGAAAAGAAGGTGTTTGTCAGCTCTTCTCCACTGATAGAGACCTGGATTCTGTCCCACTGGATCCAGTGAGCAGGGCAGTTCTTAGCTTTAGGACTTTTAATATGTGGTAACGGATGCAGTTTTGCACCCAGAGTAGTGATGAATGGATGAATGAACACTGATGCTCCAAACCCCTTGCAGGAGGATGATGCATCTTCACATACTGCTTTTATCACTGATACATACTTGTTCTTGTGTCTCCTATGAAATAAAACTAAACACTGCACGAATCCGTTTAGGAATGCTAGACTGTTTCACCTTCCATGAAGGCTTGGTAGCTGAACTACTACCTACCTGTTTCAGATGTAGATGAAAACTGGTAGAGATAGTGCTTTGTAAATATGTTGTTTAGCTGTGTCTGTAGAGTTAGTGATCTCATTTTGGTGTGGCAGAACGAATGTTTGTGTACCCCACAGCAACTTCCCTTGAATTTGGAGGACAGGCATGTGGCACTAAATCATGAAGCATGTGGATTTTCACGTACCTTATCACTTTGGTTTGCATATCTGGTTTTGTAGATTAACTCATGTATCTCTGGTATCTGTTCTTTTGTGGAAACTATGAAGCAATCTTGTAAAGAGATGAATGAGGAATAAATGCTGATTTTGTTTAATCCAGGGTTTTTGTTTGCTGTATTTAATGTGCCTGTCATTTATATTAGTGACAGAAAGAAGTGTGGCCTTTTTCTCAACTGCTGTCTCTAGGTATATGAAAAGTAATTTCCATTGAAACAAATGTACCTATGTCAAAGGTTGACTCAGGCTCACAGTTTGGATTCGCTCCTTGTAAGAAAACCTCAGCTCTCTCTGCATGTAACTGGGACCTGAGGTGCTCTTGACTGCAGTCTTGCTGGAAGTCCTTAAGACCAGGCTACTAAGGAGGAAATTAGAAATTACTGAAATTTCAGGTGTTTGGTCACTCAAGAGACCTGGTGTACTTTTCTCCCTAATTTGTCACACTTGCACCACTGGCCTATTCAGTATTGCCGTCTGGGGGCTGCACTTTAACCTTACGCCATCTAGGAGTTCATCGACTACCAAAACAGTCTGGAATCAGAATTATTGTTTCCTGCAGAGCTAAATCAAACTTCAAGTGGGCTGGCTAGTGAAAAAATAAAGAGTGAGAGTAAAAATTGAGAAAAAGGTTACAGGGTAAGAAATCAGGAAATAACCTCTGATGGACACTGATCTGTATTCAGTAAGTAGAGCTTTTTCTGCCTAGTTTACCCACAGCTCTGATTGCAGCACTTGAGATGTGCACCACACCTGAGAAACACCCTTGGCTTCTTACACTGGAAGGTTCTCATTTAACACCAGCCTGTATTTGATAAGCCTGAGGTTTGCAGGTGTAACTGATGAGGAAAACTTTGCTGTACTACCTTGGTCCTCTCAACAGCTCCTGCTAAATGCATGCTGCTGGCAAAAATAAAATAAATGGGGTTAAAATAATTCTCAGCTCCCTATATGTGTCTCTAAAGCAACTCCACACTTTTAAAATGTGTTCCCTAAGTTCATGTGGTTAAAAATATGTTGACTACAGGAAAAAAAATCCAACAAGGAACATTCATAATTCTTCATTAATTAATAGTCAACCCTTTTTCTCCCCCAATTATTTCAAACACCTGCTCACAATAAATTTCCTTTGCAGTTTTTAAATGCTATTTTAATATTACCCAGAACTTGGAAACATACACTAAGTTTCTCTTATTTTTAATTATTTTCAAATTAATTTTAATTTTCTGAATATTTTCAGTGCTGCCCATTCATTCAATAAAACTGAATTTTAATTTTAATTTTTTTTTTCTTTAAGGGCCTCCTAAACTTTCCAGAGTAACTTTATGGGTTGTTTTAATGAAAGCTTTTGGAAAAGGGACTGGATATTTCAAAATTTCTCTCTTGAAGCCTCCTCATCCAAAAAGAAGTGGGCAGGGGGAAGTCACTTCATCTGGTGACTCACATCTCTTGCATGCAAGTAGGAATTCATCCAGGAGCTGAGCCATCTTGTATTTGGAGTGCAGGCTCTTCTGGGTGCAGCAGCAGGGCCACCACCCCCAGCAGTGCCTCTCCTGTGCTGGGTGGGCTGTGTCCACCCACGGGCTTCCAGCTTGTGCCCATCTTCAGTGGGTGCACAGTGAACATTGTGCTGCCATCACAGACGTGAGGCTGTCCCCAGGGCTCAACATACTGCTGGGAGCACAGAGTTGTGACTAGGGCAGAGATGGGGCAGGGAGGGTGAAAGTCATTGTTTTCCAGAGCTGTCCACTCCTCACCAGCTAATCTATATGCACATCCTCTCTTTGCTTTAGGTGCCCAGTTGCTGTTTCGTGAATTCTGATCTTTGTCTATCTCCATAATTCTTGTAGGGGTGACATCTGACCACTCTAAACAGATCAGGGCAAACAACTTTCAGGATGAGCTCGGTCTTCCAATAACATGAATACTTTCATGGAGTGGGTACCGAGGCACCCCTGCTCTGAACCTTGAATGAGTTCACCCTACTTCAGTCTGTGTGGTCTCAGGGGTCGGCGAAAATTTAGAGACAGGTGGCAGAGTCTTGCCTTGTAAAAATGTGGTGGTCTCATTGTGTCAACTGAGCATTCCTGCTGCATTGCCCCGTCACCTGCTACTTGTACCCCTCCACTTTGTCAGGCAGTTCATAATGGGTTTCTAATCCCTCACTGACAAAAGCTCATGTCATGGGAAACACTGGGGAAGCCAAACCACCCGACTGCTGAAAGGAGATATTTAACTGGCACTGACATTTGCAAAGTTTCTTCGTTTTGCTTTTAGCTTTATTTTTCGTTATGGTTCACTTGTGCAGATGTAAGATATATCCATTCCAAGGAGCTTTCATCTACTCTGCTCTTAATCCCTGCAGATGCCCACGTTCCATGGACTGGAAGAAGCTTTCTAATAGTAGGATTATAGTATAAGGATAGGGATCCTTATTTCCTGCAGGTTTCAACTTTTTCCTGCAGGTTTCCAAGAGATGAAATGGAGATGCATGAGACAGATACACCTATAGCTCATGTGTGACATTTTGGGGCAGAATCAGGGCACTAAAGGCAGGGAACTCCTTCCACCTGCTACACAGTTTTCTTTAGGGAACCCTCTGGGCTGGGATCTGGTAGATAAGAAACGGTCTTGCAGTATGGATCCTTATACTATACTATATAGTATAGGATCGAATAGTATTATTTTTTTCATCTTTGCCCCAGTGAAAGTGCTGTCCCAGAGCTCTTCAGATGGCATGAAATGTTAGACTTAGACCCACAGGCATTTGTAGTCAGAGCAAAAAGCAATAGCGACTGCAGCAACAGCAGCAAGTTGTGTCGTGGCAGTGGACACCTTCCTGAGCCGGGGCCAAAGCAGTCTGTCTGTCAGTCAGTCAGTCGGTCAGTCAGTCAGTACCACCAGCGGGGATCTGGTACCAGGGGCAAGGCGATGCGCCCGTAATGGGCAGCATTGAAGGGATGCTGTGTGGGTGTGGTGCTGCTCCCTTCGCAGCCCTGCCCGGCGGTGGCTGTGCGGGGCCAGCGCGACCACCAGAGGCCAGCATTGCTGTTCGGGAGCTGCCACAGCGGCCCCTGCCTCGGCTCCGGAGGGGATGCTCTGGGAAGGCACATTCCACACCGAGCTGCCAGCGCCGGCTGCGTTATGTAGCACAGTGGCACTCCCAAATCCCACTTAGGGACCACCCGTGCCAACCAGTGGAGGCGGATGACCTTTAAAATACCTCTGACTCATAAAACGCTATTTATTTGCGGGGAAAAACTTCACTAAACACAGGTTTTAACCTCTCCCCATCCTTAGCCTGTCCTCATCACACCAAGCAGAAGGACCAGGGAAGTGCCTGAGGTATGGTATCAGAAAAAGGCTGGAGAGTTTGCACCACGTGAGGCTGGCCGGGGCGACTGGGCAAATGTACAGTGCAGCTGGGGGTGCTCCTTACTTACTGCCATTCTACACCATTCTCCCTTTGGCAATAGCACGCTTCAGGTCACCTGCAGAACACAAACAGAAAATTGATGTGATTCAGGATTTGCCTGTAAATCAGCTGACAGGAGTAGAAAAACGCAAAGAAACTTGCACACTTCTGCTATAAATAGAAATCTACATAGGATATGGTTCGTGTGTTGAGAATGAGATCCTGTAAGAAGCTGAACACATCAAGTGAGACTATGGGTACTTCCCTGCTGGCTTGAATGGGGTGTGAGAGAATTAGGCAACTACTAGGGTTAGGTCTTTGTATACTAAAACACTCATTTTTTCTTTGCCCTGTCCACAGAAGTCCTGTTTGTGTCTTGAAAAAGCAGGAATGGAGGTCCCAAGTTCCATAATGTTATAATTTCTTTATTCATATGGAAGTTGAATGATTATTCATTAATTAGAACCAGAAATTACATGGTCAGAGATCTTTGTGATGGCTTCATCTGATTTCCAGTGACATAAGACCTCACCCAATTAATTTCTTCTTGTACTATTGTACATTAAAAAAAAAAAAATCTTCTTGTCTGATTTTGTTCATCTTCTATCCATTGGTTCTTGCTTTACATTTGCCGAACTGCACAAATCCCTGCTAGCAAATGCCTCCTTACCTATGTACTTCTAGACTGACTGTCCAAGTCCCCACTCCACCTTCACTTTACAAAATGTAGTGTTGCCTTTTCCTGTCTTTCACCACAGAACATGAAATATGTTCTCACAAGTATCTTTTTTATGTATATGCTGGTTTTCCAAAACCATTTTATTCTGTAGGCACTATAATGCAACATAGCCAACCAAGAACTGTCACCTCAGTATCAGCTATAACAGGAGCATGGGGTCCTTCCTATTAATTCCTCATTTGTCCCTTCCCATGCCCTTGATTACCATTAGCCTCACTGGTTGGTTGGTCACTAAATTTTGGCTGTGACCTGCAGGTACCAGTGCCTGGTTTTCCCTGCTAGCCAGGACAGCAGTTCCCAGCCCACAATCAGGCCCTGTGCTCCTTTGGTTAACAACACTGCTACACAGGTAGCAGTCACTGGGCTCCAGAAATAATGTCATTTTGTACTCACCTTCTCTCTACATACCAGCTGAAGACCCTGTGTGACAACAGTGTCTCAGGTCAGTCCAAAGGTTTCCACCTCAGTCCCCAAAAAGCTGGAGCTACATATTCTTTCAATCAAAGTTCAAATAAGAAAAAAACAAACCCAAAACCCAAAAAAGCGTTATCAGAGAAGACTTGTTATGGTAATATATAATAAATCAGGCAAGGCCCTGTTTGTGATGGTCAAGAGATGGTAGGTATCCACAGGCAGTATGGGAGCAAGGTAGAAATAATTCAACCTTAAGAAAAGTCAGCAGTCTGACTTACTGGAAGCACATGATGCTGACGGGGGTATGAGCAAAGAACCCTGTCAGTATCATATTTGCCCTGAGGATTTAGCAGAATTTTTAGAAGTAAGGTCATAAAGGAACTGAGAAATCAGTATTCTCTGGGAGATGGACTCACAAAATGTTGGGAGATAAACTGGTACTGTGGGAGTAGACAGCAGGAGGTGGCCAATTATAAACAGACGGAAACCTCGTACTCAAATTCATTTGCTATCATTCATTCTGGTCTTCCAAGCCATAGCTAAGACAGAATCCTTTGCCTGTACAGTTTACAATCCAAGTAGACAAACAAGCCAAAGGCAGCAGGAGAGTAGACATGCAAAGTTGTTGACCTGAGTCCACTCCTTTTGCAGATTTGGTCACACATCTCCTCTCCAGACCTGTCTCAACAAGCTACATTCCCTGCTGCTGACAACAACACATCCATACAACCCCCTGCCATCCAGGGGTGCTGCTTCACCACGACTGTGAGCATTTCACAACCTTTTCCAAGCAGAGCCTGATCTTGGGCAGCAGGTCATTGCCAACCCAGCTCACTCTGACAGAGACTAGCATAAATCTGTGGCATGGACAGGGAATGAAGCCAGCTCCCTTGAAAAATGTGAATGTGAGCCCCAGCAATCCAGTGGGTCAGGGATGAATCTGGTTGAAGATTAATGGGTAAAGGACAGCAAAAGGATGAGGAAAGTTACAAATGTGCCAAACTAGATGCAGAAGGTGGAGGACATAGGTCAACCACTTACACTCTGCTTCCTGCCACAGTGATAAGCACTGAAGTTACAGCAGCATTACCAGTGATTTGGCTCAACGGGGTCAGGGCCTTTGGCTGCACTGGTTTGCAGGGAAGGATCTTGCCCAGGGACAGTGAAAGATCATCCATTGGCTTCACTCTCCTGTGAACCCCAACCCTGTGTTCAAATACTAAAACATCTCAATTTAAATACTAAAACATCTCCACACTACAGCATGTGCTTGCACCAGCTCTCCTGTACATGGTGAGAGGTCATGAGAGTCTGACTCTCCTTGCTGCCACTTGCATCAAGAGATTGAGGAATAACTTAAAAGAGCTGGTATAGCATATGGAATGAGCCTTTACACCTAATTTCCTGAGCAAATTTGTGCATAGTGGCACACTCAATATAAAGGCAGCATTGTCAATTTTGAGCATCAAAGCATCACGCCTTCCAAAATCCTGAGAGTGACTTAAAGAGCCTGAGACTTCTTAAAAACAACAAATGTCAATTTCCTTTTATTTTCCTTTGGGTTTTGGAGCCTTTTGGGGAGAATTTTCTTCCTCTTTGTTGTAAAAATAAGGTTTACCTTCTGCTCTGAATGAATGCAAAAGGCCTTATGGACTCCCTTGATTCCAGCTTCTGGGTCTTTAAGGGAAACACCAAAAGTCATTAAGATGTGCAATTAAATCACAACCGTGGCTAACACAGCAAATATAAATGCAAACTCTGCCCTAGAGAACAAAGACCCATTCATTCTGCTTAAATTGGTCTTGAGAGTTGCTTGCTGCTTCATTTTTTTCCTCTTTCCCCCTGTCTGTATTTCTTCAGAAGGAGGGGGAGCTTTCCTGGCTTATGCCACATCCTGGATCCTCAGAAAAGCCCGTGCTCAGCGACCTGGGTCTGTCTTGCCTCCTGTCTGCCAACCCTCTAGAAGAGTGAGGTTACAGACAAGCATCAGCAATGAGTGAGCAGTAATGAAGAACCTTGATAAGTGAGGTAAAATGGCCATTATGCAACTAGGAATGATAGGTAGAAAAATAGAAGCCGGAAATGTTGAAAGGCAGCTGAGGTTACATTCCTCATTGGAAGTAAAAGGTGAAGGAAGATCAGTTGGCAGCAAGCGCTCCTGCTCTGTACATAGAGAGGGATTTGCCAGCAAAGGATATTAATGATCTGAGAGTGAATTGCAAGTCCACAAGGGAAATCTGAACTGAAAATGGAAAAGACAGAAAGCTAGGCAGGGGGATTTGTATCAGGTTAAAATGTCAACATTTGGAGATGGATGAATCACTGGAGCTCAGACTAGGAGGAACAAAATAACCCACCCTCTCAACAAAGAAACCGAAGAAAACAGCAAAACATAACGACAGTGTGTCCCTCTGTCCCAAAGTTAAAGCTCTGCCAGCCTGACCTTTTTTTGGTTGGTCATATTTGTGCAAGAGAATTGTCTCAGAGGTGAAAAGTGGTGGTCTACAGAAGGGGGCAGGTTACCTCTGCCAACTCTCAAAAACTGGGTTAGTCCCTTTTTCCCCAGCCCTCTCTTTTTTAAACTGTCAAAAGGCACCTCTGTCTCTTTGGTATTCAGTGAGCTCTACCTGACCAAATCTCTGTCACCAGATGAAGGGTGTTCAGAAGCTAATCCATCTAAAGGGATTTTTGGCCAGGAAAGAGGAAAGGCCCATAGTGTAAGGTTTGGGGATTCGATTTTTTGGAGACCACAGTTTGTGTTGGACTGCTCTGTTCTATAATCCTATCTCTGTTCCTGTCAAGAATATATTACAAGATGTGAAAAACAACTCCTATATTTTTTGCTCAGTCGAAGACCTCTTTTTAAAAAAAGGGCCACAAATTTGAAACGTTAAGTAAGTTCTGTGCTAGTGCTGCAATTTACAGGATGGGTTGGGGCTTTGAATGCATTTTTTCATTCCTTTTTAGGAGTCAGTTGAGCTTCAGGCATTTCCAGGGCTATTTATGCCTGTTAATCCTTAGAAACTGGCTGAGAGCCTTGGATTTGTCTTCCTCTGTCTGAAATGAAGCATGGTCCACTTGGATTGTAGCTTGCTAATGCAAAAGGTGGCAGGGCATGAGCCAGGTGAGGGGCTGGGGGGAGGACAGGGAGGTCTGTGCTCCCTTCCACTCTGCCCTAGCAAGGGGCAGGTGACAGAAGAACCTCACCTGAAGAGACGATTAAGTGTTAATCCAAAGAACAACATTAAATTGGCACAACATTCCTTTCTCTTTCAAACCACAGGATTTTTCAATCAAATATGAATTTCAGCAGTGAGATGTGATTTTTGGCTGCTCTTTAGGCTTAATTTATTAACAGTTTAATCACAACTTTTGGGCGATTAGCCAAACTTGTTGCTTTGTATGGCCAAACTAGATATTAGGCCTTGTTTCATTGGAGAAAGAGATTCCTTGTTAAGTTCCCTAGGATGCCTTGGCTTTGGATATCTGAGAAGCACAGATCCAGAAAAATCTATTCACCCACTGTGGTTTCACTCTCTCTTCTTCCACTTCTAAATGTAAAATATGCTGGTGTGTGAAAAACATTTACATGTGTTTCCCACACTTTCCCAAAGCCCAGCCTGTATTCCAGGGGACTGTGTAAGGTAACTTTTCTCCAAAGCCATCTAACCTCTGCTAAATAATGTAAAAAAAAGAAGGAGTCAGGCTACTTCAGGGTCTCACAATGTGGCATTATGATTGTTGATTTTCATATTAACTGGAAACTGCTCAAAACTTCCTTCATGTTGCCTTCTTGGCAACACTTTCCCTTAAATCCTGGTGGTCTCCCAGGTAAATCACCTCGTGAGTTTCTTCTGACAGTTTTTCTCGAGTTGTGAATTACCTTACAGAGCTGGTCAAAAAATGTTCTACAGGATCAGGATTTTCAAGTGTTTAAAATAAAACTAAAAGGTTGACACAAGGAGTAAGTGTTTTGAAATCCTCCTATTCATTTTTGTTGTGTTTAAGCAATAAGGCTGATTAGATAAAGCACCTAAACCAGCTAGGATTGAACATGATCATTCCCTGGTTCTTATAAGAAAGGCTTAAGACATTAAGAAGTCAAATCTGTGATGAAGGCTCACAACTTTCATCACTTAGCTACATGAACTGTCAATTAAATCTCCATGGACTGAAGAGACTCCCCTGATTGCTTCTGTTTTATGGCATAAAGTTAGCAGCCACAAATTTTCCAGGAGACCCAACAAGACTGGCTCATTCTGGAGCATTTCTTCCCTCAGGACATGAGAAAGAACAGAATATTTGTGAAGGGTGGGATTCAAGAACAGGAAAATATATTTATTAGCTGGCAACCACAGCAGAAGGCCAGAGGGGTGAGCAAGGAGAGGAGCTTGGCATACGCTCTGAGGAAATTCACCTCTCCAATATTGCTGTGGATAACTCTGACACGGCTCTTTTTTTGTTTTTTAAATTTGGTTTTGTTGTTGTTGTTGCTACTTAATCTGACTTGTAAAAACGAGTTGGACTTTCACTGGTCTAGAAACTGCTATCCACTAATTAAAATGCACCCTGGGTCACCAGACAGTAAATCCCAGGTTCACACAGGTTTTGAGGCATCTTGTTTGAAATGAAGTACCTGAGCATGCCTGCAGACCTGGCTTCCAGGCAGTGCAAGCCAGACACAGGAGCTGCTGCTTCTTACCCCAGGGACCAGATGTCTCCTGCCAAAAAAAGTGAAGCCACTTCACAGTAAATGAGAAGCCACAGGGCACAGCCAGGTGGGTAAACACTGGAACACCACACCTCTGAACCTGGAGTGAGAGTTACAAGGGCAGGAGCTCTTGCAAAGCACCTTACATGGAAGGACCAGCAGAGCTACCACAAACAACTGGGGCTGGCTCCTGACTTTTGGTGACACTGGCTGAGTCACTGCTGGCAAATGGTGTCCCAGGGAAGTCACTGAGACTGCCTCGTGTGAGTAATCACTTGTCGGCTCAGACCTCCCAGCCTCTCTCTCCTGTGCTCTTGGCAATGGTGCTTGGAGTGAAAACAAATAAATAAGCCAAAAAAACCTCCCCCAACCCCCAGCAAGTGTTTTCCAACATGTTCACAGTCCTTAACAAAACATTTGGAATCTATTTTCCAAAAAGTTCCAAAGGTTTTCCAAAGCCCAGATTTGTCTAGACTCTCCCATCCTCAGTGCAGGGAAACAGGGTGAATGGATAGGGTGTGATATGGATTTTTTCGAAAGTTTGTTTGGATTTCAGGAAGTGAACAAGATAAGCCAAATGGCCCTTTCCTGCTTTTGCTCTTTTAATACTTATTTTCCCTCAGTAGGTCCTGACAAGAAATGTTTGAACTAAAGGAAGTCAGATGAGTTTGTTGAGTTCCCCCTGCCTCACCTCTCTGCTAAAAAACCACCCACACCTGTGGCTGGGAGATAGCACCACATCAGTCTTTACAATAGGAGCCCTTGGGCACGTGTGAGATCTGTTCCCTTTGTCACTTCTGCAACGTAGAAAAATGCTTTCCTTCTTTTTCTACCTCATTTAAAACTTGTAGGAGGCAGTGGGAAATAATCCCCTGGGGACTTTGGGATGCACCAGAGGCGCTGAGGGTCTGATCCATGGGGGAAGAAAAGAAATAATCCTCATTGCATTCAGACCTGCAGGTGCTGATGTGTGAAGGAGCCTTTGATGTCACATCAGTTTTGCTGCCAGAAAAGCCTGAGCAAGACAATTTGGAGAAACTGGTCTGCAGCCCAGCCACCCCATGCCTGATGGAGGGGTCTGCATAATGCCCAGAAATCACTTCTCTTCCATACAGGTTTGTTCCCTAGTGCACTCCTTGGCTTGGCACAAGGTCTGGCGAAGGAAGATTCATGGTCCCTCCATTTTTACAGTTTGGTGTATTCATGATTGCAAAGGTACCTGAGCTGAACACAGTCCTTAATGTCTTAAGGCAGACATATCTCTGAATTTTAGATGTAAGAAATCTGGATTTCATACTGAGGCATATATATCCATAAAATGGTTTCTGCGGGCATCGCCTTCTAGAACGGCACATTTGTAAAAAATAGAAAATCATGTGTCCCAATAAAATTTTCCTAACCAGCCAACTCCAGCACTAACATGCCACTCTCCTTTCTTCCCAGGTCTCTGGCCTTGCTCCTGTACATTATCTTAAAAAAAAAAAAAATAAATAAAAAAAAAAAGGCTTTGTAAAGAGGAGAGTTTTAATATTTGATAAGAAAAGTCTTTGGAACTCTGAATATTATTGTAACTCTGAGGCTGGGGAAATGAATTCTGTTCCTCTGCTGGAACATACTGACCTTCCTACCCTGTTGTTTATTTGTATGATCTGAACTAATTTTTTGTTTGAAATCTAGACTACCTAAAAGCATTTAGTAGAACTATTTTTTAAAGTAGCTTGCTAAACTGACTCTAGAATTTGCTTAGTGGTTGCTTGGTATTTGAGAATCATTTACTGTAGTAGAGACTTTCCCACCAGCAGATGTTACCATAGCATAACAGGAGGATGGAGAATGACCACAATAGACAGGAGAATAGTGCAGCTAAAGGAACGTAAAGGGTTAATGCACCAGCTGGATAGCCTTTGAAAAGATACAAAATAAATGGTCAGAACATTTTGAAATCTGCAGCAGCCAAGTGAGCTACTTGTTGCACAGCATCTGTAAAGAAAAAACCTTGTTCTGATGCAGTTTCTCTTGGTGATATCAGAAAATCTGTGCTAGTCCTGTAAGTTTCTGAAGTGCTAGTTTTTTACTAAAATTTGCAGATAGCTGGTGGTCCTTTCTTTGAAGATACATCCCTGTTGTGAAAAATGCAAGTACTGAAAAAAATCTTAAAACACACATAGAAACATCTGCCCTTCCAAGAGGCTTCATCTCAGTTTTGGAGATCTCTAAAATGGAGGAGGGATAGTTTATTTTCCAGTTTTCTTAAGTCTTTCCCCTTTCTAATGAGGCTGTCAGCAGTGAATTATGACAGGTGTTATCTAGACTCCAAAAAGACCAAGCTTTGTAGATGTCTAAGCACCTTACCACAGCTGTTGGTAAGGTGCTCAGACCCAGCCCTTTTCTTCTAACCTGTCCAAATTCACCAGGTTTACTGGCTCTGGATCTCTTAATCTGAAATAATTCCAAGTCTTCCAGGTAGAATGTGTGCTAGCTGTGTTTTTCTCATAGTCCATAGACAGGTCCATTCCTCTGCAGACTCCAACTGCATAGCTACAGACCCCTCTCAACACAGTGACTTTAATAAAAGGTATGTGTGTGTTTCAGCATTCATTCTGTTGCAGATGCTATTTTTGCCTTTTCCCTCATTTTGTTGCTTTCAATTATTCATACATCTCCCTGGTGGGCAGAGAGATGAGACACTAACATACAAAAACTGTAAGTGGCCCCATTTTTAGGATATCTGGAACAATGACAGAGATGTTGCCATTTGGACAGACTGGGGTTGACTAAAGGAAGAGAGTCCCAAAGAAATTTCCACCAAAGAGTCAAATGACTGCTGCTCCAACCAGCTTATTAACATGTATTTTGGGCAGTCCAATTTCTAGTAGCATAGGCTTGGGTCAAGCTTGAGAAGGTAAGTGCATAAATGGCATGCACAGGACACCACAAAATCATATTCCTTATACATTTGCATATCTCATTCTAAGCGCCGGATTTGATCAGTACCTCTTCCAAACAGACCATTTCTTTCAAGTTTTGACTGCTCCAACTCACCTAAAACATCTGAGGGGTCAAGGATGCTCTTTTCAGTGTGGGTGGCTACACAGACCCCAAGCCTGTCTGGCAGGAGTTACGCTGCAGGTCGCAATCTGTCTAGTGCAATTTCACCATTTATGGCAGCAATACATTACGTTTAGAGAGGGAGTATCAGCAGCATGCTGTGCATTAACCCAAATGCTGCATTCCTTAATAGATTAAATAGCCTTCATCTCTGATAAGTGATAACATTTCTGGTGCATGAATGGTACTGTGAAGCACATAACGCTGTTAATAGCTGGGAAAGAGAGCAGCATGAGAAAGCCCCTTTCCAGACTCACTTCCTCAGGATGTCGTTTGGACTTAGAAATATCTGTGGGCTGCAAAGCTTCCACCCACGTTTCTAACTTCAGTCTTTCCTGGATTCTTGGGTTCCCTTAGGACCAACATATCATGACATACCAAAAATATTATATATAGCTTTGCCCTCTAGATCAGCAGTGCCCTCTGGAAGAACCCTTGGCTTTACTGGCAGCAGAAAATACATGTTTTCCAAAGTTGCAAGACCAGCAGAAAAGAGGAGCTTTTCTCTTTGACAGCAGCTGTAGCTGTCTGGCCTAAAATACATCAGATTAAAATGACAGTTTACCACAAAATATTCCCATCCTGCTGAAGGAGCTTGCCCAAAACATGCCCTTTCTCTCTTTACCTTCCAATCTTGGCAACGTGTGATGGCTTATTTTCCAAGTCTATCACATAAGAAGCTCTTAAGAAATGTTCCTTTCTCAGTCATTTCTGCTAACTCTGTAGCAAAAGGTTAAAATGCAATGGGACAACACTACATAAAACTATCAAGGGAACAGGGCAAATGTTGTTTCTACAACACAGAGGCAATAGAGAGCAGTCTATAACCAAAGGTTGAAGCCAAAGCTACTTTTAGATCTGAGATAATCACCAAAATATTTAGCAGTGCAGAATGCTGTATTTTATGGCACGCTCTCTGCCTGAAAACTGTTACTTAATGCACTGGGGTGACAGTAAAATAAAAGGCATGTTTATAAGGATTTGGACTGCACAATTATATTCTGAAAAGTAAGACATGGCTTTGTACACTGAAAATTGAAATAAATGTGGAACTAAATGTATGGATGAACAAATAGGAAATTAATTTGCTCTAGCTTCACCTTTAGATTTAAAAAAGTCAAAGTAAGCTTTTGCTGTTTTCTCATAGTCAGAGACACTATTAATAGAACAGATTCTGAAAATCAAATTCTGCACTCTGCTTTCTGTTACATCCTCCAATTCCAAAAATAACCGAAGGAGCAGTTTGGTCTTTTTGACTGAACCTAGAAATTCTGTTGGTGATGTAGGAACCAGAAAAAGTCCCATAGGTCACGACCATAAGTTATTCTTCCGGAGGTGCATGAAGTCTCAGGAATATTATCAGGAATAGAAAGTAGTTATGAATTATTGAAGAGACATAGATTAACTCTCCATGACCAAGGAGTTTAACACCTTATTCCTGCTCATCCACCATCTAATTTCCAGGACTCTGAACTGCCTCAGGAACATTGTATATTAGGGTGCTGTTTTACCTATATATTTGACATAGGCACTCTCTTCAAGGATCATGTGCTGGTATGAAGCCAGGAATAAAACCCAGTTCCTTTGCTCGCTCCCACATCTTGCTACTCAGGAATGTGCTTCCATCTGGAGAGGGCATATGTAGTCACTGATACAACTGTGACTTTTGACTTGATGGATTGTTCCTGGAGGTTGTTCTCCATGCTTGCTTGATCCTTTTTTTCTGCAGACTGGGACCATGTTCCAAGGAGTTTGGCCTAAGATTTGGTTCTGGTTCTTTAGAAGGTGGCTAAGTAGATGAGGGCTAAAAAATTACTGCACTTGCTGGTGCAGTCTTCTTGCTCTGAAGGCATCACAGCTAAATTAGAAGGAAATTAAGGATTCTGAGCTTGGAACTCACAGCTGCTGATTAGCTCAGGGAAACGATGAACCTTTTCTGTTTGCTGACAACTACCTTGCTTACCAGGAACAGAGAACGCAAAAGGAGGAAAATTTTAGGAGCAAAACTCCAAGTAAATCCCAAGCCTTTGGATTTCAGTTTGTTGAAGTTAACTCAGGTTACCTTTTTTCACGTGGGAATTTGTTATTTTGCATTCATCCATAAAATTATGCGCAAACACCCTTGAACTACAGGGTTTTCCTTGTAATCAAGAAGAATTATAGCTGTATTTATATCTGCCCCTCTTTGCTGGATGTTCCCACAAAATGAACCTTTGTGAGCACCTGTGCACAGGCATGCACAGAAGACTCAGATTGGGGTAACAGTGTCTCTGGGATCACACACACAAAAGAGGAAAATTTAAAGAGGATCAGAAATGTGAATGGCTCCACCTTTCTGCTTCATCCTCCCTCTCCTATAAGAGGACCTTGCAGAAATTGCTTTTCCTTTTGTTGTCTCAGCACACCCAAAGGATACTCAAAAATATTTCCCTGCCATAGTGTTCAGGACAGTAACATTTACATTTCATGCATTCTAGAAAAGCATGTTCCTCAGTTTGAGATTTGCAGGTCTGACCAGAGCTCCCTAAGCCAGGATTTTCTCACAGCTGTAAAGGTGACTGTACCTGCCTGCTTGTTGGGCAGTCAATGGCAGGTAAGCCAGGGCACTTGTTACAGGGCTTCTATGGGCATCCTTGACAAAAGAAGTTGTGATGAGTGTTCCAGCCACGCTCTGGAGGTACAGATGTCATCACTGAGGAGGACCCTGGGGTGTGTCAAATCTTAGCTTAATTCTTGCTTCTGTTTGAGGGGATCTGAATGTACCTCCCATGAAGGTGTATTTGAGTCACGAGCAGGCTGTACATGGTGTCCCAGGCCCAGCCTTTCCCACCAGTGAAGTTGTTTTGCTTTGCTGGTAATAACTCTTCACCAGACTGGAGAAGGTGAAGTCTAGAGGTCAGAGCATTTTTGTGGGAATACGGAGATCTGCATCATTCATCCCAAGGGGAGGCTTTGTGTGTGGCCTGTGACACTATCACTCACTTTCCTTCTGGCACACTGGCTATTTATGCAGGTTCAAATTACTGCAGACAGAGGAAAGATCTGAACCAGGGTCTCCCAGGTCTCCTCAGTGAGTGCCTTAACCTTTCAGCCCCTGGGGTAAGTTGGTGAAGGGGCACCACCTTCCCTGGCTGTGTTTTCTGTTGCACCAATGCAGTTGGATTGGCCAAGATCCTCTTCACAAGTTAAATGGGCAAGGCTCTTTGTACTTGGTGTGCATTTGGAGAAAGGCTGCTGTTCTGGCTACAATGCCCACCTTTACTGGAATGAGGGAATTTTCTGGCCATCTCTGCTGCAAGTGAAAGGAGAGGCTCCAGGCGATCCCACACCATAATGAACCCAAATCCCTGGATTAGCTTCGTCTGACCCTGGTTTCATTAGAGCCATTACATGAGGATGATAGCTACATAATATACAGGCCAGGCAAAGAGCTCATAAGGCAGCATAGCAGGGAGCAGAACTAGAAATGGTAAAGTATGTTTTTCCCTCCTGATGGAAAAAAAGAGGTGCATTGGCTGAGGTCTGTCAGAAACAAATGCTGGTATTGAGGCTCCTGCTCTCCTGCAGAGTTCAGTGCTGGCTAAGGCATCTCCACTGGAGTCTGGCAAGGAGTGGTGCAAGGGAGGAGACTGAAAGGGAGTGATTATTTAGCACTGGTGGGTCTGTGAGTCTCTCTTTGCAGCAGAGAGTTAACATGTGATATGCCAGCATAACGCTGACACTTTGGACTCAGTGAATTTCAGTTGCAGGAGTTACGCAAACACAGCTATAATCAGAGCTCTGCTGTAGCTATGTATAGAAAACCAAATTTCTCAGGGAAGCCCTAGTGTCCTGAGTCATGGAAATGTTCTTTCTGAGTTAAAGGTCTTTGTGGGTTTTCCTTGGGAGTGGAGTGTGCAACCTACAGCAGGATAGGTGAGCAGTCCCTCATCCTGTTCATCCCAGTGTGACTAAGCATCTCCACAAGTGACCACGTACAAAGGTTATGAAAACTGGAATATGGCATCCACTCTGTTCTCATGTATGGAAATTCCTAGTGAAGGCAGTGGGAGACTTTTGCTGAAGACTGAATTAGTACCCAAGCATTTGGTTGTTATAGCCTGTTTCATCTACGGATATTATTCACACACACACACACACACACACACACATAAGCGTAAGATAAAACAGGCATAGCATAAATGGGAATCTGTTACTTTGCAGGTTCTTTTTTTTTTTTCTTTCGTAGGTTTAGTTAAGAAGACAGGAAAAAAGAATATTCCTTCAGGGAAATAAAAAATAATTTTAAGGGCACTGAAGCTTTCTCAAGACATCCAAATATTTGTCAGCTCAGAAACTCAAGATTCTGTTTGAAGGAGAGGGGTCAAGATTCAAAGTAGGAATGCCCAAGACAGCACGCATAAAAGCTGAATTCTGCAGGGACGTAAGTGTGTCCTGCCTGGAAATCTGTGGGCAGCAGACAAGCCCCATCCAGCCCCCAACCACCACACTCTTCACTAAAGGCTCCCTGGGGAAAATTGGGAGAGGATGTGGGCAAAAGATTTAGACAGAGTTACTGAGTCCCTGACCCCCTGTCATCAGGGGACAAGACTGAACACTCCTGCAGAACCAGATGATCCATTTATCTTCCTCTGCCCATATCCTACCCCTGAAGGAATCCTGAGACAGCAGGCACCTCCTCTGACAAGGCTGACTGAGATTGTGATGTCTTTTGGAGCACGGTGCAGCCAGAGGAGTGAGGCTCTGGAGGGTAAAACCTTCTGGCTAGTTGGGAATGGCAGAGGAGAAGCCCAGGCACCAGAGGAGGAGGTGAGGGACGCAAGGCAGAAAGCCCAGCAGGAGCTAAGAGGATGCAGGCTACACAAGGCAAAGGCTGAAATCCAGGGGAGAGGAGGTAGTGACATGGGTAAGAAGTGGCAGAGGAGAAGGGTCAGCTCTGCAGAGCCTTCCTGCAGTCCCTGCTCCAGGGCCCATCTGGATATTGTTAGGCCCCCTGCCCACCCACCCACCATGCCTGGAACGTGCAAGTACCTTATCTTGCATTTCTTGTAATGCAGAACACCAACTTCTTTTTATGGTTCTTGGCACAGTTTATGACCTTTTTACAACTCCTTCCCTGTCAGGATATAGGCCATAAAGATATTTTAAATGGCTTCTCTCAGTGGTGATCTATTAGTTGGAATAATGGCTCCATATGCAAAATATGAAGCCATAACCACTGTAAGCTAGCTCTCTACCTTCACATCGTTCAAATCTTGCTTAGAAAGCCACTTGTGCTTTGAAGCTATGACAAAATAGCCAGCAAATAATTAAGTTGAAGGATTGTTGAGCATAATTTATGTAACCTTTCACATTTTCAAACTGCAATTACCTGTGTAGGGACTGAATGAATAGTGGGTTTTCAGTTCAGTTGCTGAACAGAATTATCAGAGGAAAAACAGTTGGTTAAAACCAAAGCAGAATTTTTCAGATTTTCTTGAAATGCAAGACAGGAATTATTTATTTTCTGTTTCAAATTACTTAATCCCTTTAAAATGCTTTAGAAGCTGTAGATTGCCTGTGAAGTGAAAAATGTAATTTCAGAGTGAAAAGTCACGGTGTCACTTTAGCCTTCAAGCAGAGAACTTTGGCTTCCCAAACTTGTGGCTTTATAATACTATCAGGGCAGATTCCTTCAAGAATTTAAAAATCTTCCCATAAGCACATTATTTTTTTCCCCAGAAATGCATTATTTTTTTTTTCTCAATCTATAAGTTCAGAAGAAAGAAAAGACCAAAAATAGAGCACTGTGTCTGCTGCCATCCGTTTCTCTGACCCCTCTGTCTCCTTGCTGTTTTTGTACCCTGCACCATCCACCCATTTGCATCCTTTGGAGTTGTGCTGGTTATGTCACCTCAGTGCATACCCATCACTCCATGAGTATACCCACCACTAATGCCTGAGCAGACAAATGTATTTCCACCAGATACTGGCATACAGCACCATAGGTCAAGAGGTTACACCCATGTTCTGGAGGGGAAGAGTTGTCCTATGATATGTGGAGAGTGCGCAGATAAATTAAACAAGCAGCAAGGCTTTGTACATTCACCTGGATAACTTAATCAAGGTGCAAGGAATATAATTTTTTTTTTTAATGAATCCCTACAGGTTTTTTAACTGCCAGAAGAAGATAAGTGGCCAGACCTGGAGCCCTTTGGACAGCCCAGCATACCAGTGGTATTCTTGATCTCTCTGGTTCATCACATTCCTTCACTGCTGCTCACATACTTGATATGTTGAACACTAAACTGACTAGCCAGGAAAAGAAAATTCAAGAATATGAAAGACAAAAAGCTATCAAAGGCCTGTGGAACAGCCAGGGCTGAAAAGGCTGTTTCTTCAATCTTCAAATCAATTTCCCCTTTGGAAATTAATTGCACTGCCATATTTTGGAGTGAAAGGATTTTGGCTTCTAACTCTGCTTGTGCTATTCATTCAACTGCTGCACAAAATGCAGGGCTACACGTTCAGGAAAACAGATGATTGCAAACTGGTGTGTGTGTTTCTGTGTGTGTGTGTGTGTGTGTAAAAATGTATATAAATATATACACATATATATATGGGGGATGTGTGCGTGTGTGTGTGTATGTGTTTAAAAATCAAAACAAGAGGATTGCTCTGGGTTATGTGCCTCAAAGTTCAATGACGTGTTAAGTGTCAGACACTGATATTACATGAGAAACACTTGACAAAATCTCTCATGCACTTCAGTGGCACTACTGAGAAAAGGAGTGACTTTATCATGGGGTCAAATACCCTTATTGCAAACAGTGGTTTGTGTGAGAACGTGTTTTCAGGGGTATCACAATGTGGGCTGGGTTCACAGCAGTTGAAATCACTTACCGGTACAGGCGCTTTCACTCAAGTTGCACCAGCTTTCACCTAGTTGCCTCTAAAGTGTATGTGTCTGTAAGCATAGCTCCAAAGCAGTCATGACAGTGATTTCTTCGTGTATTGAGAAGCATATCTTGTCCATAAGGTGGGCTACATGCAGCACCTCAGCAGCAGAGAGTCGCTGGCAGCTGCAGTACGGATGCAGGTGTCTGCCTGAGGGAGCAGGTGGGCAGGTGTGAGGGAATACCAGCAACACACAGCACAAACAGCACCACACTACAACACAGAGCAGCTCTGGAGTCCTGATGTCCTTTTGCACACTAAGGTGGTGTACTCATGCAGCAGATTTGAGCAAGACAGAGTGATGAATGCCCGGGCACAGCCATTGCAGCGGACAATCCTAGGCAGTAATTATGAATCTCCCCTGTGAGCTCATGAAATGCCTTTTATTGCTTCATTTTCAAACTCATTCCCACTCTAGGAATCCAGCCAATATTAATGGCAGTCACATGCCTTGAACTCCTCTGTGCCTTGGCAATTTGTTGGAGTTCAACTGTGTACCTGGAGATGAGGAGATGACCAGAGGGGCAGGAGTCTAAAATCAAAGCCAGTCTATTATGGCACATCAGGTCCCCATCACCTGCTCAACCTCCCCTTACAGTCTGTGGGACTCTGTGGGGATCTTGTGTCATGACAGCCGGTGTCTCCTGGGAGCCACCTCCTTGCCCTTGGGGAAGCAGTTGGGAGGTTAACATTCAGAAAGCGGTTCTCTGCAGCTAAAAAACGTGTGGTTTCACCCTAACCATAAAATATCTCAAATCATTGGGATTAGCCCTTTTCTGCTTTCCCGTGTGCCTTCAATTAGCCGCATGAAAGCGAACCCGCGGCTTTAGGACCGAAAATAGCTGGAGCGAAGTGACGCAGGCTTCGCCTGAGATGAAAGAGCGGCTTCCAGAAGCCTAATTAAAAGCAACTGAGAAACCAGTACTTGATACAGCCTCTACTCACCTGAAAAAATAAACGGAGAGCTGCAGCCAGGCTTCGGTGCGGCGTTGTGGGAAAGCGGCTGGAGGGTTTTGCCTGGGTCACGGGAAGGCCCAGCTCCGCCGGAGCACAAAATCTTTCTGTTTCTGCCTGCCCCGAGTCAGGGGGAGGTCAGCCAGCCAGCCGAGGCCACCACGGCTCCATCAGGCCTTCTCCGTACCTTGGGACAAACGAGAGCCACATCTGCCACCGCGGCAATCCCCAGCGCCCCTCTCCTTCCCGTGAGTTGGAAGGACAAACAGAGCTTTGGGAAGGTTTTCCAAATTTTGCTGCAGGCCTGTGCTTGCAAGCAACCTTATCAGCTCTGTGAAATGACATATGGATATAGCTGTCATTTAGAAAACAGCCGGGCAAGCTGAGAGGTCACTAAAATCACCGTTTCTCTTCCAAAATTCACTGCCGTTGGTGTCATCCCTGTAATGCCCTGCTCTGCCCCACTGAGATGCCAGTGGTTTTGTAATTTTGTTCTTCAATTCAAAACCTTTTTTCTTCCTTCTAATATCCCTCTTTCAGCTCACATGCACTAAAAATTATAGAGGCAGGGGTAGTGCAAAAAATCTTGCAGGATGGTTTAACTGCAACTTAAAAGTACTTCTGTGTTCAAGTTCCATATCCTTGGTGTTTGGTCTGTTTCCTGATGTTGGTGAAGGATCCTGACTGGGGAAAAAACCCAAAACCCTCTATAGAATACGAGTGAACTTTACAACAGTGAATTGGCACTCTCGAACTAAAACAGCTCAGTTTTTCTTCCGAAAACAAAACTATTTCAAGATACATTTTACTGAAATTAAATTTCAATTGGCACAAGGCAATCCAGGAAACAAAATGCCTTGAATAAAATATTTGTTTCACAATAAATTTTTATCTTGACAGGATGAAAAAAATTATTTTCAGGATAAGGTGAAAATGATGAAAGAAGTATTGTGTTTTTACCAATGATCTGAAAAAAACGAATACCTGTATGGTTCCATGTTAATTAGGATTGCTATATCTGGATTAACATAGGTATGAATCCAAAATTTATACCTTAATGTAAAGAAGTAAGCATCTGCTTGTAATATGCATTTATCACCCTATGACACAGGCACAAGAATGGGACAGCATAGTTTGATTAGATTTTAAATTCCAGGAGGTAAAATTGGAAGCAGCAAAAGAGAAAGACTAAGATAAAACAGCATATTGTCACATGTGTTGCCACATTTATTTGCCATGATAGATGAAGAATTGGTTTTGGTCAGAAATATTCATATTTTTTTCTAATTTTCATCTTATGGGAAATGAGAGGCCAGCTGATCCCTACTGCATGCCTTTGTGTGTTTCATAGGTAGCTTGGATTAGGAGCTGAGAAGCTGTCAGGAAACCCCACTTAGGAGCAGCAGTATGCTGCAGTGAATAAAAACAGGACTCATAACTTCAACGTGATTGAAATCTGCTGAAGTTGATAGAAGTCACTCAGAAGTCATAGCTGAGAGCCCAAAGAAGAGTCCCCACTGCACTGAAAGGGATTATCATGCCCAGCACAGAGGTTTCTTAAACTATAGAGCAAGGTGAGACTTAAGCCCCTTTTATCTTGCTACTGGATAAATCAAATTGTTGGGACAAAATCGAAGCAGGCAATCAGCAGATTCTGTGGTAGGGATTTTCTGTGATGTTCACTGTAAATGCTGCTTAAACTGTAAGTTAATGAGAAGATACCTTTTTCATTGGTGTATTCTTGTTCATACCCAGTGGAAACAGATGTGTGTGTGATCTGTGACTATGGTGCATGTTTTGCTACTCTGATGAAGCTGCAAATTTAAAATTGAGACAAACAGCAAATGTTTTAAAAAAACACAAACCCAAAAAGCCAAAAAATCCTCAAACCAAACAAAAACCAGAAAAGAAGTGTTGAGGGTTTCAAGAAACACTTTGGGAGAAGATTGAGGGTGGAACCAGCAAACACTGAAATCTCAGTAATAAAATCATAGGCACAAATGTGTCTAGAGTGGCTGAAGAGACTGAAAAATACAGATAACTAATCCACACCAAAGGAAACACTGTCATATGGAGGCAAAACTCGACAGAGAGCACTGCTGTATTTTAGTGAGGAACACTTTTCCTTAGAAATCATTGGAGTAACATATTCTCCCTTCTTGAGTTTGCTGAAGTGTGAAACATTACCCTGAAAGCTGTTTATTTATGAGCTCTCCGCAAGGCACATGGAATTCTCAAGGACATAATCTCTCCATTTCTTGTAAAAATATTTGAAAAGCATTTCAGAGGCCTCACTGCACCTCTCAACCCACCACTGCTGATTCGACAGCCGCACTTATGGGACAGGATCATTTTGGGGCTCCTTTGAAGACTCACACTGGAGATGAAATTTTTGCCTGCTTTTTTCTGTGCAGCAGTCAACATGAAAAGGGCTCAGCCTACGCAGCGAAGCCTGAAATTAGCAAAGAGCATTGGACTCTCAATTTTAAAGTGTAACTTTTGTGTTTATGGGTATCATTTCTTGAAGCATGCCTAGAGAAAAAGTACAACTGGTCCTAACTAGGACCAGACAAGGAAGAGAAGCAGAAATATGATGGAATAGTCTTAAAGATTTTTCTTGAGGCAGTTACCTTCCATCTTAGTAAAAAAATTAATTAGCTACTGGAAGATTTCATTTTGAAGTATTCAACTTTTAAATAAATATTCTCTAGAAAATATTAATAATTTCAGTTAGTACTTAGATGTGAAAAAAGGTTAATATTTAAGTGTGGATATATTGATTGCCTTTATTTCTAAAATATTAGAATGTATAAATGATCAAATTTATTATATTCCTCAGCTGGAATTTTAAAAATGCTTTTTGCTCTTGACATCAAGAAAAACGTGCTTTGTCATTGCTCTATTGTTCTTTATATCAATGTCTGAGTTAGAAATGAGAGGTTGCCAGTGGGAGAGATGAGGTGTGGAAAGGAACTTCTGTGTATGACTGAGAGTGAGGAATAAATGTGTATGTGATGAGACACAGATTTTAAAGGCAAAGTTTTTTAGGATGACGAAATTGCTAGTGGTTCTGTAAGGCAGGCATTAAGAGTAGTCTTCATATTTTAAAAACATATGTAAAGATTCAGCAAAGGAAGGAAGTGTATCATCTAAACTTTCTGAATTGCATTTAAAAAAGTTATCATTGCCCAATCTATCCTTATTGCTCCAATCTTCCGTTTAGGAACTTGGAGCACAGTTGTTCTCTTGCGTATTTTACAATCTTTGATAGCAGTGCTAGTAGAAATACATCACTTAATTTCAGCTCTCAGGTGTAAGTTTTGTTAATGTAATTGCCATTCTTTAAGAGATTTCAACAATATTTTTTGGCATTTCAATTCTTCTCCAGCTTTTTCTAAAGCTGAGTTGTCATTTGCTTATAAAGTATCACTGTACATCTTGAAAAATAATAATTAATATGGGAACAAAAGGCCCTATTCAATGTTCCTAACATTCTTGTGAAACAAATTTCACATTGACTTCAGCTGCAGTCAACAGATTTTTCTGTGAAGAGCACAAGAAAGGAGAATCTAAATTAGATCCAGAAAAGTAACTTATAACAGGATAAGTCCCCTTAAAACTCTCTGTGAAGAAGCAGATGGCTCTGCTGCTCTCTTGGCTTGTTCCCCCAGACCTCTGTCTGCCTCACCCAGACCCTGATTTTTAGAAACATTAAAACCCATCCACCACAGCAGAGATTAACACAAGATTTGGATGCTTAGCAGCATCTTGAGACTGGAAACTTCCAGGACATTGTGAAAAGTGAAATTATTAACTTTAAATGACTCCTGCCCAGGTCTGTCTGGGGGAGCAGAATTCATGCAAGGATTGCCAACGGGATTTCTCTGTGCTGGTAGAGATACTGGGGGCAGGGCTTCTCTGCTGGCTGCTGTGTGGAGGCTTGCTGGGAAGCTGGCAATTCTGACAACACTGAAAGGGATGGGAGAGAGGTCTGGTGTAAGGAGAGCAGGTGACGAGACCTAAAGAAGAAAGAGGTAAAGCTGAACAGCCCAAGGGAGCTCACTGATGTTATTCTTCTGCATTTGGAGGCCATTGGTGTGACAGGGAGCAAGCAGATCTGCCCCTCCACTTGGAACTTCACAGCCCCATCAGCTTCACAGGGGAAGCCAGGAAAGAGAGGAAGGAATGTGTTGCCCGTGCCTCAGTCTACCTAATTTAACACTAGAAGGGTTACAGGCTGCTGTGTTTCCCAATTTGGTAAAAGATATCTTCACCACTTGTTTTATTCCTCACAGCTTTCTTTGGGCACTAGAAGCCTGGTGGTAGCAGGATTACATGCTAGGGTGTCAAGATTGCCCAATATTTTTCTTAGCCTAGTCTTAATTCTATGAATTAGAGTCCAAAGATGAAAAGATTAATTTTTTTCAACTCACCTCTTACTTCCCCCCTCCCCAGTGTCTTCTTCACTAAGGAAAAACAGGAGAGAAATTTACTCCTCCCAGGAGGCAATTTATTCATTACAAGACTCAGCATGGGGGCAAAACCTGAAGTTAATATTTAATTTTAATGTCACTAAATTAAGCCACTAAATTATCTTTTTAAAATGAGTTTGGTAATCCAAGAGGCAAAATCTCTCTCTCTGGGCTTAATTGAGAAAACAATTAGATCTAGATAAAGCCAGCTTTTGCCAGATGACACAGTCCAGAGCACACTGAAAGAAACCCAATCCTCAAAAGCAGAAGCAAGAGAAGATTGTTACAAAAAGGTGTCTTTTCCTGGTTTCTCTGGTATTTCTGTGGAACCTCTTGGTACTACCACGTGGAGCTTCATGAAACATGGATGAAATTGATGGTGCCTGTTCTGCAGGCTGGCAGCTCCTGAGCAAAGCCCTGATGTGCTGAAGGCAGAGCCCTGGGACAGAGGTGTCCTCTGTGAGCACTGTGCTTGCCCTGCTGTGGTGCCCACCAACCCATCCACTTCACTGGGGAAGGAGCTGGGCTGAGCAGGGAGATATTCCTATGCGCTAGTGTCTCCTAAAAATCAGTTTGAAGCCCCTCCTTTTCTGCTGGGGTCAGGATTGAGATTTGGTCCCGAGGTGTGCCTATCTTTTGGGCTGTCTGAGAGCTGAAAGCATCAAGTGAGCACCACAGTGGAAAGTTAGTTCTGATGCTTTTTAAATTTTTAAAAATTACTATTATTTTTTGCCAGAAACCTTCATTTATTCATGTTTCCTGTAGGTTTGCCTGGCGTTACCCAGTGAAGGAGCTCCCCAGGCCAGTCTGGGAGTGGGGAGTGTTGATCCAGCTGGATCTGGCGGCCTGAGCAGCCATTCCCTGCAACAAACCAGCAATTGTTTGGTGGCCCTGGTGGCCCCAGGGAGCTTCTGTGCCCCACAGGCAGGGGGTGGGAGGAGCAGGGCAGGGGGCTCCTGTAACCCCCCTTCTAAAGGCGGTGCCTTCAGTCACACCATGTCACTGTCCTGCCTCCACTCACTTCTGGTCATCCTTTTTTTTTTTTTTTTTCTGTTTCATCTGACAAAACTTTTTTTATTTTAAACTTTGCGTTTTGGAAACTATTCAGTTTTTATGCAATGCAGTAAAAGAGCTGTCTCCTTATCTGTTCACTTTCTACAGCTTTAGAGACATCAGCAGGGAGTGCAGCCCCAGTGGGAATTTATTTCCTTTCTTTCTCCTCTAGCGACACAACAGAAGCACTGGCACCTTTTTGTGCAGATCTTATCTGACAAACTGGCAGCACAAAGCGTTTTGGTTGCTGTTATTACTTTCCATACATCTCATACCTTTTTGTGTGTGTCAGCACGATGAAGTCTTCCAGGAAACTGTGACTCCCTCCAGTCCTCAAAGGAAGGACTACAACCAAACAACAACATGGCAATCATCATTTTGTTAATGGATATGTGTGTGCAAGTGGGTGCTGGTGAGACAGGCAGAGTTTGGAGGGGATGGGGAGAGGCTTAAATACCCTACATGCCTACAGCAACAAGAGACTTCTGTCTAAATGCACAGCTAAGATTTTTGGAGAACACAAGTCACTTAAGTTTCAATGAAATAGCAAAATTTTGTTTACTTGCAAAGCAGATCTTAAGCAGTACATGCAAGATGTCATACTGTTTATCCTTTATGCTCACCGGCTAGGAAATTCCTCTTTCTTCCCAAGCTGGAGGAAGTGGTCTGCAGGGAATAAAAGGCATCTCTTTCAAGCTATGCAAAGTCTAGTGCATTTTGCAAAGAAAGGCAGTTGTTCCAAAAACCACTTCATACTTTCTCACTGCTGCCTGCTGGAATGACTATCACATAGGCCAACTGGCAACTATTCATCTGCATTCTTAATTCAGTGGGGAGTGAAACAAGGAAAACATTTTTATAAGACTGCTTAAAAATTATATGTGAGGGAAACAATTAAAAAAATGTGCAGCCATTTTCTTGATGGTGCAGAAATGCCATATCCAATGACCAATTTAAATGGGCCAGTTTTCTCCAACTGGATTTATTGTGCAAAACCTGCAGGCAGACAGAAAGCTAAATGGTGAAGTGTTTCATTTTAATATAACTTTAATTTAACAATAGTGCCAGAAATACCCAGACAGGTTTATAGTGCACAAATTATACTATTGCACTACTCCTCTCCTGGCTGCCCCCAGATGACAGTCAGGTTTTTGTAGACTGGTTAGTTGGAATCTGGTTGGAACTGGTCTGGATTTAAAATCTACCAAACTTTCTTAGCGCCCAAGTTTTCAACTTTAAACCCTCAGTTGCTTGGTCTCTGGGCATACTCAGGCCACTAACTTCAAGGGGCTCTTTATTGCTTTAAAGTATATACATCACAGACTCTTTTCACTATTGGTCTCTCTGTGCTTAATTTCTGTTGCATTTTGACATTGCAAAAATCACAGTGTAAAGGGCTGAGTGCCATGAAAAAAGAATCAGCAAATGTTTTTTGTTTGAACTCATGAATGGTAAGAAACTATAACTCCATCTTGTAACTCTCTGCGGCCTGTACTACACTTTGCTCTGTGCACACAGTGTAAGGACTTGTGAAAACAACAGCCTTTTCAATATGCTTAACTTTATTCTGGAGGTGAGGGAGGAGTGTCCAAGGTATAATGAAAAACAGTAATTGTTTAATTGTAATAATACTGCTGAGTCAGATTGTCTTGTAACATACATACAAGGTCAGGCTAAAATGGCAGTGGTGTTCCCATCTGGCTTTAAATCTGGGATCCATAAATTTTCCTGTGCCCCGATTCACAAAGTGGAGATGGGATTTTTGAACTGGGAGAAGTGATATCCTACATTCACCCTCTGTCTGGCAGATAGAGGAGCTGCTGAACACTTTACACCGTGGTATTTTAAGGTAAACCCTCACCAATCCCATTTTGCCTTTCAGTGCCCCTCTGGAAATTGCAGCAGGGGAGAGGTTTGCTTGTACAAGGATGAACCCCCTGACACAGAGGATGACAAAAACATTCTGAGCTCATTTTCTTCTCAGCTGCAACAGACATGCCAGCCCCACAAGAATTAGAGTCCCAGGGCTGACCAGTGAAACCTTCAGGTGTAGCTCACAGGGTAAATATCCAGATGTTCCTTGATGGTTTCTCTGAATGATGCACATTCCTAAGTGTGGAAAAAATCTCTTACCAATACTAATGAGCTTATTCCAGGTGAGCTGGGAGTCCTCAAAGAGAAAGCCTGGTATTGGCTGGTGCTTTCATGGAATACTTCAGCACAGCTAGAATAGAGGGGATGCAAAGGACAGGGTAGGGAGAAAAATACACACATATGTATTTTTTAAGTCAAAGCAACAGGAAGAATGGACTAAAGCAGGGGTCAATGTTAGAAACTGAATAAAATTTGTGGATCTGCAGCACATATTTTCCATGCCTTTCACAAAGAACAGAGGTGAGGTTGGGATACTCTGGTTTCACTCTCACCTGTGCTTCTGAGGTTGATAAGGCTGCTCCCCTTTATGAGAAATGGTGATAAATAGCTCAGTATCTCACACAAACATTTCTAATTTAGTGTGTTCATATGGATCAATTGAATACTTGAATACTCTGAACATTTTTTTCACAGAAAGGTTAGCTGTTTCTGAGCACAAAACCAGGGGACCAAGGTTGCTAATTAGCTGTGCATCTCATCCAAGTCAATGGCAAAAATCAAACATTTGTGAAGATCAGCTGGTTTGGAGGAAAAAGGGATCTATACTAATAAAATTCTCCAGAAGTGATAAGATGATTGTTTCTACCATAATCCATAAACAAAATACATACTAAATCACAGTCTGTGATTATTTGAGGTCTAAGAAAATGAAATGGGAAATTAAATCAGCTGAAAGATCATGAAATTCCTCAGACCACAGATAGCACCAAAGAAACCAAACAAAATACATTCTAAAATCCATTTCCTTCTACCTTCTCTTCTTTGTCATACCTTAAAATTTGCTGACTTTTGAATAAGTGCTTTTTGTTGTAGCAGTGTTAGAAATATTTAATAACTTAATTAATTTAATTAATACTTATTTATCAATATTAAATTATTTATTGCCATTAATTTTTCTGCAGAAAGAGATTTATGGTAAGCACACAATCATATTCTGACTTTCTGGCTATCTAATCTTGTACAAATAGGTAATTTCTTCCCAAAACTCACTTGGGATTTACTTCTCTTTTAAATATTATAAATCCCTTGAACACAAATCCTATTTGAAAAAGTAGTTATGTTTGTGTTTACCCTTAAAGATCTATTTTAAAAATGGAGAAAACTAAAATCTCTGTGGAGGTTTAAATTCTGTGGATTTCTTGGGGAGGAGGGGGGGGAGGAAATTAAAGGAAGTTTTTTAAGCACTTCCTGGAATTAAAACTACTCAAAAAACATCTGTGTAGTACTACTGACATATATTGGTCCATAGAATAAGCAAATATGTATTTTTCACTCTTTCTGTACTTTTCATGTATCCTGTCATT
>VWZS01008622.1:77920-107713 GCA_013397075.1 Rhabdornis inornatus | reverse complement strand
GACCCCGGCACAGAGGCCCCGGTGGGCAGGAGCCGGGCTCGGCGCCGGTGCCGCTGCCCAGGGCTGTGGCATGTTTGGAGGAAGGGACGGCCGTGGCCCCCCAGCCTTTGTTTCCGACGCCTGGAGCGTCGATGCTCCCGGTGTGGGCAGGCCCGGTTCCTGCCGGCCTCCGGGGAATGGAGACGGGCTCCGGGGGTAGAGTCGGCCCTTCCCTGAAGAAGGCATGTCTTGATGATGCCTTCTCTATCCTTTTCTTCCTGTTCTTTCCCTTTCTTTTTGTTTCATTTTATTTTTTCCTTCCTTCCTCTCTCCCTCCCTCCCTTCCTCCCTTCCCTTCCCCATTTCTTTCCTGCTTCTCCCGTTGCCCGAGCACCACCACAGGCTCTTCCCGTTCAAACTGAACGCACCGTGTGCGATTCCTTGCACTTACATAAGCCCTGAGGAGCCCGGGGTCTCATTGCCCGCAGTCTCCCGGGCAGGTCCCGCGTTCCTCCGCCGCCGAGCTCTCTCACCCCGTGCCGGTGTCCCGGGCATCCATCCAGGCAGGAGTCCCGGTGTCATCTTCCGGCGCACGGGAGCGAAGCACGGACCCGCGGCTGGGCCGCTGGCAGAGTCTGCCTCTCGCCCCGATGAAGGCAGAGCAGGCTCTTGTCTGCTCGCCACAGCGTTTAGCAGCACGTATTTCATGGGGTCTCATTGTGTGTCCTTGCGATGTTGAAAGGTGTTTGCAAAGTTTGACAGCAGTTTATTAGTAGTGAAATAACCAGATTGAAAGAAAAATAGCTCTGTATATATATTTTCTAAACATTGAAGCATTTGGCTTGCCAGCTTATTCAGTGCAGTTCCAACCCTGCTCAGAGGGATGTTCTGTATTAGTTTTTTTCCAGAATTGGCCTCTGTACTATCTCTATGGCTTGTTTTTAGCTTCTCCACTCCTCTGTAATACAAGTAGTTGAATGAATAACAACGTAAGGGTTAATTATATTATCTTCTAGTAAGGGGGATTAATGTGTGTTCAAGGGGTTTACACAGTTTCTCTGCTGTTCCTCTAAGTGTGTCCTGTATCCCATCAGATATATAATTCACTTTGCTAAAGGCGAACAGTGAAAATCTCCTTTAAAAGGAGTCACATACTGGGCTTGCCCAAGTGTTCATGTTTTATTTGTGGGATCATAATATCTGCCAAGACTGCTTTAAATTCTAGGAGCAGAATTTGTCTTTCTTTCTTTCTTTCTTTCTTTCTTTCTTTCTCTCTTTCTTTCTTTCCTTCTCTCTTTCTTTCTTTCTTTCTCTCTTTCTTCTCTCTCTTTTTTCCCCCCCTTTCCTTTCTTTTCCTCTTCCCCCATTTGATTAATTCAAGGCATCTGGGGAGAACCAAAACAAAACAGAGAGTGTTTAATTTCAGGCATCTTTCTGTGCTTAGACAGAGGCAGTATGTGGGCTGAGTGACCACCCAGCCTCATTTTCCGCTGGCTTCCCAGAGCCAGGGGCTTGAGGAGCCTCCTGCGCACGGGACAGCGCCAGGCCTGCCCGGCAGCTCGTGGCTGCGCTAAGGCGACCTCGGGAGGAGAGTGGCTCGCCGCCGGGTGCCGGACACGGCTGAGGGGCTCCTGGTGGCCGTTTTCCGGGAGGGAGCCCCATGTGCCTCAGGCAGCAGGGTCCTCCTCCAGCAGTGTCACTGCGGAGGGGAGGTCACGTCCCTGCTCCGCCCGGGGACCCCGGGCCGGCTCCGGGGAGGCGGCTCCGAGCGCCGCTGAGCGCTGGGGCTGGAGGTTCTGCCCTGCAGAGCATCTGCAACTCTCACACCGCTCTTCTCCGGCCCTTCTCCCCCTCCCTCGTGTGTTCCAGGACATGGAGGCGTGAATCAGCTGGGGGGTGTTTTTGTGAACGGCCGCCCCCTCCCAGATGTCGTTCGCCAAAGGATCGTGGAGCTCGCCCACCAAGGGGTCCGGCCGTGTGACATCTCTCGGCAGCTCCGCGTCAGCCACGGCTGTGTCAGCAAAATACTTGGCAGGTAAAGGGGGGACGGCAAATCCTTCCGTGTCCGTCAGGAGAGAAGTGTCGGTGCCAGCCCCAGAGCTAGAGACTGCAAACAAACGGAGGCAGGCGAGCAGTCCAGTGAGGGCAGCGACTTCCTGAGCAGCCGTGGATTTATATGTCTGGTGTGGGAAGAAAGAGACAATATCCATAGGTCTTGTTACAGCTTCTTGTGGGGAATTCTAAAGCAAAGTGTAGAATGCCACGAGTATTCCCTGCATATCCAGCGTATGTCCTGCGCTTGTCTGCTCTGAACAGGAAGGGAAATCTGGGAGTCATATTCAGCAAAATGTAAAAAAAAAGGCAGAAGTTGTGGAAATTACTTGTTTTGCTTCCTGAATAGAACTCTTTTAAAATATTATCATTGCATATTTCATCAATATTGCGGCATGTGCATTCGTGCAAGCTATTCCGCAATCTGTCCCACTGCTTATAATCAAACATCTTTTTCCAGTCTTCTACTGGATTAAGAGAGCACAGAACAATATAAGTTACCTGTAACCATCCTAAAGATATTCTGGCTGCTTTAGGAGTGGCTCTCTGTTCAGCCAGGAGCTGCTCTAAACACTATGGCAACAGGATATTAAACTCTGAATTAATATTATTTCCTGATTGCCTTTTAAAATTTTGCATAGATTCTGGTAAAAAATGCCATGCTTGCTTTTTACCTTTTTGATTTTTTAACCTTCTGTGTGAACCTGAACCTAATTTGTGTAAATTACAGTTTCCAAAGGGTTTTGAATCCCAGGTATTCTTACAGACTTGGGCAACTTATATTAAGGGAAATTTTTTTTTAATGAAGTATTTTTTTTTTAATCGTCTGGAAAAGTTAATTACTGACTTGTTTGCTAAGATTTACAGTTAATTTCATTGTTTATAATTTTACTATTTTTATTTTAATTTTTTTCCCGGTTCCTAAAACACGTGCTTTCCTGGACATAGCATCGCTGCAAAGACGATTAAGGCATTTTTTTGTAATATCGCACAGGCGATGTGTTGATCAATCAGTGGCCATATTAGTGTTCAGATTTGTCAGGATCACAGGCCCCTGGTTTTGCAGGTCCTGTCGCTGTTTTCCACACAACCATCTCACCTTTACTTGCCCAAACTGGTGAGCAGCTCCTCCACATCCCCGCTCAGTTTCAGAGCTGCAGCGTGCAGGCTGCGCTCCTCTTCATCTCTCACGCCTTCCTCGCAGGGATATGCGTTCTCTGCAGCCCACACCCGCTTCTCCTGCTGGAGTTTTGAGAGCACAAACGCCTTGAGCTGCTGTAGAGAGGGAAACTTTCCCCGGGCTTTATCTGCCCACCACGGGCTGTTTCACTCAGTCACGGCTCCACATGTGCAGCGAGCACAGGCTCCTGCTCCCTGCCTGGCTGCCTGGTGATGCTCACTGTCACACTGGAATTGCCAGCAATTCCCACCAGCACCAACACACAGCTTGGAAGCAGGCAATTTATTTACCCACCAGGCAAAAGTCTGATGGTTTTACTTTTGGCAGTTTAGGTCACTGTTAGATGTTTTTGCACTATAGAGCTCAGAGTGAGGTTCCAGAGTTCTGTCATTAAAGTTGTCAACAATAAATTAGAATTTCATAGCTCACTATTTTTCTAACTAATAATTACAGTGGGTAAAACGTCTCTGTAATTGCAGCTCTGTCTGTATAGGTTTTCTCATACGTGTGCAGAAATGGGAATCCTTATAATAAATCCTTGCATTTGGAATTTTAGTATCAGAATTTTTAAGTACTACATGCAGCTTTAAAGAAACATCCAGAGGCAGGTAACCAGCAGTTGCAGGGCCAGGGATGCTCTTAACCCTCAGAGAAGGGTGCTGTGGTGGTGCCCACCCTACACTTGCCTTTGCAGCTCTCAGAAGCAAAAGCCCCTAACCTGCTGCACATGGAACAATGCTGGCTGCAGTCATGCTTGCCTTTGAAATGGAGATGGGAGTCAGGGATGCTGGAGCCATGCAGCCTGCAGGCCTTGTGGCCAGGGTGGAGGGCAGGGGGATGTCAGTGGCAGTGCAGGGTGGGAACTGTCCCCATCGTGATGACCTCCCCTTGCACCCAGGGAAGAGATCTGGGCCAGTCCTGCCCCTCCTGTGCAGGGCCAGCCCTCCTGTGGGCTCACCTGGAGGCTGTGAGAGCAGGCAGGAGGGCACAGGTGGAAGAGTTTGGGAGTAGAGGTGTTGCTGCTCTGAAGGCAGCAGAGCTCTGTCCCTGGTGAGCTCCTCGCAGGTGCAGTGCTGTGGTTCAGGGACCCTCCCTGGATCTCCTGCCGTGCTCATCAGCCCTGGCACAGCTGGTGGGACTGCTCCTCTTGGCCAGGCTGTCCTGGACTGCAGGGCACTGACCACGGGCACTGTTGCGAAAAAGCACGAGGAAACATTTGTGAAATCCGTCGTTTTGACTAGAGCTAAGAGAATTGTGACTCCTTGTCTGGTAATATTTGTAGTATTACAAATTATTACCAGACAAGTAGTATTACAGCTGCATTCCACATCCTCCTCAAACAACTGGTGCCAGCAACCTCAACCTCAAGGTTTTGAGGCTAGAAGTGCAAGATTTTAGAAGGTGTATGGGCCATGTTTGCCATTGTTTTGTCATGTCCTCATGGAAGTGCAAGAGGAATTAGATTTTCCCCTCTGCTCTAAGGCTCATAGCATTTAGGGGCAGCAGGAGGGTTAATCCATCTCTAACACTCAACACTTGCCATTATTGATATTACATAAATGGCTCATGGAGACTGGTAGTCATCATCTGCACAGAGAGTATCTGAGAACATGTATGAACAATTCAGTGTCAGTGTCTTTAAGGGAACTTCAGGCCCTGCACACAGAGCTGTCCCAGAAACACTGAGAACAGGTAGCCTGGCAAAAATCTGATGAACATGATTTCGTGTTTCAGTGAGGCAGACTTTGGCTGTGCAGACTGTGCTCTGCTCAGGCTTGAAAGATGGGGGATTTTTTTTTTTCTTTTGTATAATTGTTACGTCAAATAGTGGTGGGGAAAATATGTTAATTAGCAGCTTTATCTTTCTTCTTGGGGGTTTTTCCTGAGCTAGAAATGCGGGCACAGTGAGCAGTTGTGATTGTGCTGCTGTGAAGCACAGCTTGGTGGGCACCTGGTTGAGAGGCTGATGGAGTTGGGGTCTGTATGAAAGGGGTGTGCAGGATTAGGGTGGCTGGGGTGGTAGCTGGGGGTAGGCACGGGGTTCATTTTTCATCTGTGAAAATTCACAAGATACAAGGAAGTTGGGGGCTGTGGGAGGAATGCAGCATACAGGAGTACAGTCTCATTCTCAGTCTCCATTCTGGCCCTCAGCATTTAAGATGTGACTTCTGCTCCTAACAGCATGTTCAAGACTAAAAATTAAAGGGGGAGACTTGCAGGGCCCAGGATCTCAGCTGCCATGTATTACAGCAAAGCTACCAAAAGCAGTTGATCTTGTGTGATGTACACGTGAAGAAATCGGTTGTATTTATTTTGGATCAGGGATCTCATTCTCCACCTTTCCTGGCAGCATGGCATCAGCTGAGCTGCTGCTGGTGGTGAGGATGCTGCACCTGAGGATGAGCTGGCCACAGAAATTGATCCCTGCCTCAGCTGGAGCCCTCTGGAGCATGAGCAGCTCCCTTTCCCTCAAAATTTGTTATTGAAACTACTGAAAACATAGTGATGAAGAGGATACATTTTGAAAAATAGGAACTATTAAAGCCATAATATGCATATTAAAATCATGAAGCAGGAAGAAGATATGTATTTATCCCAGAGGTGCAAATAAAATACAATACCTAGCCTTCATTTCACTTTGAATCATAAGAAACTGTAGATATTAATGACAGCATTTCTGTAAAACCAGTAATTTGCTGCAAAAGAGTCCATTGCAAAAAGTGGTCTTTGGTGTGATTTGTTTCTATTATTGCCAGTATTGCTGATTAATAACACACATTTTCAGTTAATTTTGGATCTCCGTGTGCCCTTTAATCTTGCGTTGTTTCTTTTGTCTTGCTATTACAGAAAAATATATATTGTATCCTGAGGCCCAATTCCAATTACTATAAGTTAATCTATTAGGTGATAAAGAACCACACAGGCAGAAAATGTGTATGTGGAAGTGAAGATGTATCTCAGGATTTGCTGGGGTTTGGTTACCTTGAAATGATGTTCTCTATAAATCTCAGAGCATGTTCTCTGTCCGTGTGTGATAATCAAAGCTTTGTTTTGGATGTTGTCCCAGGTATTATGAAACCGGGAGTATTAAGCCTGGAGTGATTGGAGGATCAAAACCAAAGGTCGCCACACCCAAAGTCGTTGAAAAAATTGCAGAGTACAAACGCCAAAATCCCACCATGTTTGCCTGGGAGATCAGGGACAGACTCCTTGCTGAGCGAGTGTGTGACAACGACACCGTGCCCAGCGTCAGCTCCATCAACAGGTAAAGCTCAGGGTGCTGCTGGGGTGGGATGCTCCATGGAAGCACTCTCACCATGCCTTTGTCTTTTAGTAGGACTGGGTGCTCGGGCTGTTTGTAAGAAAAGCAGCTTCACCTGTTTCCCTGGGGCACCTGGGGCTGGGGAGCAGCTGTGTGCTTCCCTCTGTGGCTGAAGCACCCTGGATGATGACGGGTTTCTGGGAGTGGGCAGGTTCTCCTGCCAGCCTCTGCTGCTTTTCCATCCTTTCCCCTGGCTGTGAGTAGCAGGACCTTGCTGGGAATGACCCTACAAAGCCCCTGTTCTGCTCTGTGGGACATGCTTTGCCCAAGGGGGAAGCTCAGATGGCCATTGTGTAGGGTGGCAGCTACCTGGGAAAGAAAGGAACCCAAGCCATGGGTCTGAGGTACCATTTTGTCACTTGAAACCTGATTGGTGTTGCTGATATTGGCCCAAGCCTGTGTTCAGTGTGAATATTAATGGAGGAATTTGGTTGGTAGTTTCTGAGTGCCTCTGCTGTCTGCTTTTTACATTGGGGAACTTAAGTGGCCTTGAATTGCTTTTGTAAAAATGCAGGGGAATCTCATTTGGAGACTCAGTCCCATGTTTGGGTGTTTTGCCATGGCTTTGAGAGTCAGGGCTGGGTTAGGGGCCCTAACCCACCTCCTTGTCCCTTACACCTTCTGTGCTCGTGGTTTGCTCCTGAGCCAAGTGACATATAAGGCTGGAAAAACGCAGTGAGATCTCCAGCCCTGCCAGAGCAACAGTAAGAGATGAACACTTGAAGAGCAGAGCTTTTGGGCATCCATGGCCCTGGCAGGCAGGGCTCTTTCATCTTCACTCTGCTCCAGGCTTCCTCCTCACCACGCTGGTGAGATGATTTTCACTTGTGCAACTGCATGCAAATTCTTTGAATGCAGCTCGCTATAAAATGTCTCATTTGCGTCCAGACGTGAAATAAATTGATGCAATATTCTTTTATTGGCTATCCCAGTCTGATTTGCATTCACGGAGTTGCCGCTTGAGTAGCCGGAGTGGCTTCCCCAGAGCTAGTGGAGAGTGCAGTCTAGTCTGTGCCTTGATGGACTAAATGTCGAGTCACATGTTTGTGGAATTGAAAGAAAAAACATGTCAGTTCCTGTGCAGCCCTTGCTGCTTGGGAGCCTCTGACTTGGAGGCCAGAGCAGCATGCAGTAACTCTATGGACATGGTGTCTTCAGTTTAAAGAGGGTTTGAGAAATGTTACAGACACCAGGAAAACCTAAGGAAAATATCAAACACCTAAGGAAAAGCTCTGCTTCTGTTAATGTCAACGAGTCATGCAGACAAGCATGGCTGTTATGAGCAGTCCTCTGCTTGTATAGGAGAACTTCACATGTTCTCTAAAAAACTAACAAAAAAGGCAGTCACAGCTCTAGGTAAAAGGGAGATTCAAGTAGCTTCCAGTCATATTTTGAGCCAGTTTCCATGTTCCTCTTGCTTGGGTTTCCATACTCGTAATGCCCGCACCCTGTACTGCCCTTGTATCAGAAACCCAGTTCGTGATGTGTCACCAAGGTTTTTGGCTGTAAGTCTTTTTTGGCTTTAAATTCTTTCTCATCTGCTTTTGACTCTAGCTAAGATATTCTCCTTTTCTCAAAGGTTTGCAATCCCTTTTAAAAAATGCATGCAATCTGTTTGAGTCAATCTGTTTACCCAGAGAATTGTTTTTGCCAGCCTAGGAGCTCATCGTGAAAACCCAGACTGAACAATCATGTGACAAAGAACCTGGAATTCACATCAAAACGCTTGGCTTTAATGCTGAATCCTACAGCTCCAGCAGTCTGTGGGTCATATCCTCATATTTAACACGGAGTGTGTACTTCAGGGCTTTGCTGGTGGGGAATGCTGGTGCCCACAGTGTTCTTGCTCACCACTGAGGTACAAATCAGGGGCTGCCTGGTCAAACCTGAGCCTGGATCTTGCTGAGTGGCTCCTGTCCTGCTGCAGTTGTCCTTTCTGAACAGGGGAGGATGGAGGCATTGCTCTGGTTCTCTGTCCCTGTACCCACAGTGCAGGGGGTGCTCACCAGGGCTGTGCTCTTCCCTCCCAAAATCCTCATGCTGTTCCTGTGGAATTTTGGGGTTTATGGGGATGGACTGCACTCAGCTCATCCCCACTACCAAGGGAGCCTTCGAGCAGACAAGTTTGAGCTGCTGCCTCCATGTAAGAGTGAATAATAATAATAATTATTATTAATTAATAACATCAACGTTAATAATAGGCCACTTTTCAATAGCAGAAGCAAGTCTGTGTGATTAAGACTTAATTAATCATCGTGATTAGCTTTGCTCAAATCAGCTGAGAGCTGTCCAGCTGCTTTCAAGTGCTCCAGTCTCCAGAGATAAAGATGTTGATGTGTCAGAGGGCCTGAACACCGTTTCTTCACCCTGACAGCCTCGTGCAGTGGGCTGTTTCCAGCCTTGACCATGCAGGGTCCCCTCTCTTTGGCTGTGCTCCTCCACCAAAGCTTCTCCCACCCGTTCCTGCCCCTCACACTGGGCTGGCTGCTCTGGGCTCTCTTGCTGTAACCCATCTCCTGGCTGTGCCTGACACCCAGCAGCTTCACTCTGGGGCTGGCAGCTGAAAGATGGCTTGTGGGCAGAACAGACCTCTGCCAGCCTCCAGCAGACTCCTCCAATGAATGGAGAGGATGGCAGGGCATCCTTTTCTGGGATGGAGTTGGGTGTCACCACTGGTGGTCCGTGTGTCTGCTTATGGGGGGTTTACCAGCAAGGAGCTGCTGTGTGTTCCTGCGAGTTGACCCCCAAGCCCACTCCATCTGACAACCCCTCTCNCTCTGGCGTTGCTGCAGTGACAGTAGTGCCTGGGGCATGTGTGGTGAACCCAGGGCGTGCTCCCTCCCAGCCCGTTCCAGTTCCCCAGAATCTCCCGTTGTAGCAGGTACACCCTCTGTCCTGCACCTCCACACGTGCCTTCTGCTTTATCTGTGTCCCTGAATTTTTTCTCATCGACGTCACTATCCATCAGAGCAGCGGCTGCATGTACCCAGTGATGATAAATGTGGCCATCCAGCTTTTAGGATAAGCATTTATTCCAACACTTTTAAAAAAATAATAATTTGGCTAAGCTGATCCTTTCCCAAGGTGTCCAGCTGCCTCTAGCCATGTGAGTGCCACATCTGGTGTGCTCTAGGAAGAGCCTTGCAAATGTGTCCCAGCAGCCAAGAGTGCAGACCACAGCCTGAGCCTGGGCTCAGAAGGTTCCAGCTCTCTGGGGAGGGGGTCCTGCTCCCTGCTCAGATAGCTTTGGATATCTCTTTCCTGGGCAGTGAGGACTGGGTCCTCAAAGTGCCCAAAGCACCAAACTCTGCAGCATCCTGAGAACCACCCAGATGCAATCCTCCTCAGTGTGCTCTCTGGGATGACCTTGCTGGAGCAGGGAGGTCAGACCAGAGGACCCACTGTCAGCTGATGTCTCTTCCAACCTGGACCATTCCGTGACTCTGTGACTCTGTGGAATGTCACCCTGGCAGGGGCTGGGGGCACAACTGTGGTCCTGTGTCCCCACCTGCCAAACTTTGATCTTGCAGTGAATGATGAGGGGAGCACATGCAGAAAGGCATTTCTTGTATTGATCAGTGTCTTGCACTGAAAAAATCATGCCTAATGCCCCCTGCTATTGCATGCCTAAGGCTAGCTAAGTGGTCATTTTTTTTCCATTCTTCCCAGGATCATACGGACCAAGGTGCAGCAGCCACCCAACCAGCAGGTCCCAGCTTCCAGTCACAGCATAGGTAAGGAAAACTTTTTAAAAAATACATTAAAAAAATAATAATGGATTACAAATATTCCGAAGAACTTTTAATCATTCTTATGGACAGATAATTCTGCATAAAACACTTCAGCACACGTGCTAATGTGCCTTCTTTGTCATTCTCCAAGGGCTGAACATAGTAAATGAATTTTATAAATACTGCTAAAAGGTTTTGAATTTTACTGATTATTATGATAAATAGCTTTCACCATGAGACAGAAAATTGAAATCTAAACCAAAAAAACCCCACTAATAGGGGTCTATAGAATGTCAGATAATTAAAGTAATAAATCAAGAAAGGGATACTTATTCATAACATTTTCTGCATCATTAGTCAGTAAGTAGTTTTGAATGTGTTTTTTCCATCTATCAACCATCCCTTCCGTAGTTCTTTGTGCACTTGCAGTCTTGAGTGAAGAGGTAGCAAAACTTTATGAAACTTTTAATTCAGGCACAGCACAGTGATGCTGCAACCTGGGGGAGGTGATGCTGGTGGAGGGTGACCCCCAGGCTGCCGAGACACCCTCAGCCCTTGTCCTGTCTGACAGGGTCTCTCTGGGGAGGGTGGGTGCTTCTGTGCTGCAATGCAGCAGGGATGGAGGGGCTCAGGGCTGCTCTCTTTGTGTCCCTGTTCCATGGAACCTGTCAGGGCACTGGTCAGCCCTTGCTTCACAGCAGATGTGGGGGGCCCCAGTTTCTCTCTGCCTTTATGCTGTCACCTGTGCTATGGTGAAATGCTCGCTGGTTCTCTCTTGGCAAGGGAGTGGAGGTGCAGAGCTGCCTGGTGCAGCTTGTCAGAGGAGTCACACCGTAGACCCTGCACCCTCAGCCTTTCTCTCCAGAAAATGCCAAAGCACCCTTGGGGTAGAAAACCTTCCTTTAGCTCACTGTGGTGGCTTAAGTCCTGTCTCTTCTTGAAAAAGTCAAGAGCAGAGAAGAAAAATCTTGTTTCTCAGGGCTTGGAGCTGATAGAGGGAGCAGGGATTCCTGACATGGGTTTCCTCTGTGTGAGTCACGTGGTGGGGGTCTTTGGTGTGGTCCCACAGTGTATCCCCCCACTCTGCCCTTGGGGTCTGCCTGGTGATTTCGAGGATGTAGGGATGTGGCAGGACAGGCTCAGCCTGTAAGCTGATGGAGGTGATGGTGGTGCTCCCTCCTCTGCCTGCTTCCATGAGGCCTTGGGCATGCACAGCACCACAAGGATAGAGTTTGCTGTGCAATCTGGCACATCCAGACTGATGCTGATGAGTGACTGCCTTTGCTGGACACAAACAGTACCCTCTTCCGAGGGCTCTTCCAAAGCAGAATGGATTTAGGTCATATTTCGGGGAACCTCAGGGTGTTTGAGCCATCCACCCCTGGGTAACCCCAGCTGTGCAAGGTCTCCACTGGCCAGAGGCGAGTGGCATGGTCTAACAGGGTGCACTGCCAGTACAGCAAGTGCAGGTTGCTCTGCTCCCAGGAGGTTCCTGTCCCGGGTACCCTCTTGTGGCAGCTCCTCTCTCTGCATGACTGTGTCCCAGCAAGCTCTGTCCACCTTGCTGGTGACATGGGCTGCTGTGTCACTGGAGGGCCTCTGCTGTCCCAGGCAATGAGCTTTTCCACCGAGCCTTGTGTGAGCTGGGGTGCCTGACTGGAAAAGCATCGCCTGTCCCTCAGCACACAGACCCAGCCCCTCGTGATGGGGGCAAGGGCTGACCATGCCTCTGCTCCCAGCCCTGCCCTGGGCTGCTGTGGCATGCTGCTGGACTGGACTGGGCATGGCTGGGGTCAGTAAGGGTTCTTCCTGAGCTGGAGGGGCCACGATGGCCAGCTGAGCCCCAGCCCACCCCCTCCATGCCATGGGGGCCAGTGGCTCTCAGGCAAGCTGGTGCCCGTGTCGTCCTGTGACTGACTGCCTGTGCTTGCCTTGCAGCCTCCACGGGATCAGTCACCCAGGTGTCCTCTGTAACCACTGACTCTGCTGGCTCATCCTACTCCATCAGCGGCATCCTGGGAATTGCCTCCCCCGGCACCGAGAGCAACAAGCGCAAGCGGGATGAAGGTAGCAGGACCTGCTTGCAGGAGCTGTTTTTGGGGAGGGGAGGGGTGGGGCAGGGCTGGGGCGATGCTGAGTGTTTGCGACGTGATGGAGCTGCGCACATCCTCTGCAGAGCGGTTTGGTTCTGTTCTAGCAGGGCTGTGCCAAGGTCACAGACAAGCCAGGGGCCACCTCAGTGATGCACGGCCAGCAGCAGGGGCTTGTCTGGTGTTTTGGAAAGCTATGGCAGTGTGTCAGTTTTGAGCCAGGCCCTCCTCCACACTGTGGAACTTCTCCCTCCTGCCAATGAACAGGGGAAGAGACACAATTGTGTTGACTCTGTGGCCACCTGAGATAGGAAATATCTGCAAAGTGACAGAAAATTAACTGCATAGACAGCTGCTGTGCTGCTTCACTCAGGACTTTCTTCACCAAGGACATTTGTCGGTCTTGGAGGGTGGAAGTAAGCACAGTCTGCTCGGGGTTGGATATTGCTGATACACTCCTCAGATCCACAGGGTGTATGGTCCTGTTTTGTTCTGCATCCTACTGAAAACAATGTTTTGGAGAGAAAGGAGATGGAGAGGAAGGTAAATGTGGAGAAATTCTGTGCTGGTGTCTCTTTAAAATACCTTTAGTTTAGAGCATTATTTTCATTTTGGAAGAACCTACGGAGAGAAGCTGAGGCCGTGGTTGTGAACACAATTTGTGTAACAGAGGGGACACCAGAACTGCAGTGGGGCTTTTTCAGCTGAGGACACAGAGGGCACGTGGAGGAGGGTGGGTGCCTTTCCTGCTGAATCAGCCTCCAGCCTCTTGCTGAGGATCATCCATGCTCCCTGCAAACAGTGCAGGACCAGGTCCCTGCCCTGCCCACACGGCCCCTTGCTGCCCCAACCCTGCTGGGTGGAGGCGGTGCTGGGTGGGTAGGCTGAAGCTGTAGTGGCACCCCCAAACCACCCCCCATCCCCTGGGGAAAGAAACACAGCTCAAATCAGCAGCCTGGTGCCTGAGCTGTACAAACAGGGTCGTGTGCCCGTGCATCCTTTAGTGGAAACCCATGGTCAGGTTGCAGAGTAGACCCAGATTTTCTGAACTGGGAGAAAAACCGCAAGAGCTCGGGGGGCCAATTTCAGCAACATGGGAACTAATTTGATGGTGGAAGTATCAAACTCCTTGTGCTCAGGTTCTTGCTAAATATACCATTGTTACTTAACTCTGTGATTGTACACCTGGTATTTTTTTCCAAATATAGGTTATAAATGCATAAACACATGCATGAGAGCAGGTAGGGTGGAAGTTTTGTGTTTTATTGGCTAGGTCAGGAGACAGGCTGTCTATATTGACACCACATGGCTCCTGTGCCACAGAGCCATTTCTTCAGTGCCTGAGAGAAGACTCTGCCTTAACTGCAGAGAAAAGGATTGTTTCCTTGAAAAGCAGAAGCAGCTCTAGAAGTAGACCTGAGAACCTTCTCAGCTTTTTTCAGTTCACATTCAGAAATGAGCATGTGATTGCAAAAGCAACCCCCATCAGTTTGGCAGGATGAGTCATGGGTTTGAGCTCCTAAGCTGGACAATAACGCTGTCCTCAGCAGGCTGTTTAAACTGCTTTTGTAACAGGCTCAGGGCGGCAGGTTTGGAGAGGCACAGTCAGGTGCTCCAACATCTTTGTGTGTTGGGGGGGATCCCCAGGAGCACCCATAGCACCCTCCCGACCCTGCTTACCACAAGGTCCTTGTGGATGGGTGTGGGTGGGTGCATTGTGCCCCTGGAGGTGTCCCAAGGCTCTGTATCTGCTACAGACACAGATATGAAGAGGAGAAGCATGTCACCTAGTTTTGGCCTGTATTGTGATGTAGATGCACAAGAGACAGAGCTAATTTAAGCATTGCCTGGCTTTGGAGAGGCTCTCTGCTCAGAGAGCCCCTCGCATTGTGTCCTTTGTGGAAGGTGAGTGCCTGCTGCTCTGCCTCCCTGCACACATTTCCTGGAGCACTGTGCAGTGCTGTCCAGATATCCTGGTTGCCCTCGGCCTGGGGGTGAGGTGGGATGGACTTGCCCTTCCAGCTGTACTGAGCACTTTGATATAATTCATTAATCAGTTTTGTTCTCCTCTCTCTTGACATTTTATTAGCAGATGTCACCAGTATTTAACCCAGTGGGGAGCTTGCTGGGTAGCAACAGGGGCAAACCAAATCAGACAGTCTTTATTGGTTTATATAGCTGAAGGTGTCATTTTTCCCCCTGTTGTAACATGGACTTGGAGCAGATGTGCCTTCGTGGGGGATCGGTTCCTTTCAGTTTTGGTTAAACAACATGCTACTGGAGACTGACACGAGGAGCAGGCTGTCCCATAATGAGGCAGAGACACACAGGCAGCTGCTGCAGCCTCCAGCAGTGGAGGATGCTGGGCAGCCACCTTGCTGCTCTGCCTGAAAATTGCCTCCTCAGGTGCAGTGGTGGCAAGTTTGGCCAGCCCTGCATCTCAGGGAAGGGTTGCAGAGGTGCAGGTGGGCAACGGGAATGCACAGAGTGACCATCATGGGATGCCTGCTCTCAACAGGGTCTGTTTTAGGGCAGCAAGACCCCAAGCCAGAGCAAGCTGAATGCTCCATCTAATGCTGACAGCCAGTGTGTGAGTAGGGGCTGGTTTCACTGCACCAGCAACAGCAGCCAGCTGGTCGGGTAAGCAGTGGTCATTTCATGGACACCTGACATATATTGGGAAGTCCTGAGCATTTCCTGTCTGGAAGTCAAAGCTTTCTGAAGTGGGGTTAAACAATCCTTGTTGAGCACTGAGGAGAGGGCAATAGACACTTTTGTCCACAGGTGGGTGCACAGGAGGCTGGGGTCAGCACATGTTTTGGGGACAAAGGAGGTTGCTGGGCCATGAGTGCTTTGGAGAATTCTCTGAGGATGGGGGAAGAAGGGCCAGTGCGCACCCAGGCAGAGCCCAGCCCTTCTTCTCCCTTCACCCCTCTCTGTGCCAGCCCTGGTCTCCATCCTGCAGAGCTGTGCAGGTGTGGAAGAGATGTCAGGGGGGTTTCTGCATAAGTGTAAGCACAGGAACTGCTGTGTTTGTTTGTGCCATGCCAGCTGAGAGGGATCCTGCAGCAAGCACGCAGGCCTGAGGCATGGGATGTGTTCCTCACCTGGCACCTCTGTGTGAGCTGGGGCTGTCTCCATGGGAGAGTGACATCCCTCCACCAAGGGGCCCAGACCTGTGCTCTGTGGGAATCCTGTTGTGGCTGCTGCTCCTTCCCAAGAGCTCTCACAGAGCCAGGGGAGGGTGTGGAGGGATGCTGGCACCTGCATGCTGCGTGTAGCTCTGCTGCACCTTGTGCAGAGCCCTCTGCCTGCTGCTCTGCAGAGGGCTCGAGCTGCTCAGCCTGGGCATGTCTGCATGCAAATCCTGCCTCGGTGCAGGCAGCTGCTGTTTGTGCTCTGCTGCAGCTGTGGGCACTGTCAGGGCTGCAGGAAGGATCTTGTTCCTGTACTCTTGCAGAGACGTGAGAATGGCTGCTGGTGGGTTTCTGAACAGAGCTGGAAGACTTGCAAGAATCTCCATTCTTGTGGCTCCTCCTTGCTTTATGCAAAACACCAAGTATTTCTCCCCAGGGGATTAATGCCTTTTTGGAGCAATTTCTGCAGGTGGTGTTAGGGTGTGGGTGTCTGACCTTCCACAAGTATACTTGTGCTTTCACTTCTGACACAGAAATGTCCAGAAATCTTTAATACCAAAGGGTAATAAAGGTAACAGGTACCAGGGACAGCACGTGAACATTAGCAGCAGCTAAGTCAGTCTGAAATCTGTTTGCATACAGTAGTTTCTCTGCGAGTCCAGGATGCCTGTTGTGACCCTAACATTACTTGTATGCTATTAAAACAGAGACCATCAATGGGCACAAATGTCACGTGGCCCATCCTGCTACAGCTGAAATCATGGAATATCCTGAGCTGAAAGGGACCCACAAGGATCACCAAAGTCCAACTTGTGGAACAAAGGAAACACAAAACCAAAACCCCACTCTAGGGTTATGACTGCTCTGGCACAGTGTTGGAGTGTGCCACCTGGGACCCTTTCAGTCAGTGTCTGCTAAGGCAGGGGATGGCACAGAGGGGCATCACTACCCTAACAGGATAATCTGTGTCCTCACAAGAACATGGGCTGTGCTAGAGCAGCTGGGCTGTGTGCTTCCCTTTTATAGACGCAGCTGATTCGAGCAAAAGGCTCTGTGCAGCCATGAGCACCTGATCAAAAACTGCCTGTGGCCCAAATTCAGCAGGACATCCTCAACAAAGTGACACACAGGATGCAAGTGTGTGCCTCCACCTGCCCCTCCTTGCTGCAGGAAAGGTTAGGCAGATTTAGATATGTGCATCAAAGAGCTACAGAGATCATATCTCAAATTCAATCTTAACAGAGACTTCTCAGCAGTGGAGGAGTTTGGGGAATTGAAAGCAGTGTGGCAGGAAACTTCCACTTTACCAGTTTTTTTGTCTTGTTTCCAAATTATAATCCAACATTGCTGTCAGCATCTAGTGTGATGATGTAAGTGCTGGTGTTTTCTTCTCTGAGCTCTTAGAGAAATGCTTTTAATCACAAATTAAAGCAAGGAGTTCTTTGGTGTGTTCCCAGGCGTTTGGGTCACAGCCTTCTGTCTGAGAGAATAAGGCTCCACGAGGGGCCAGGACACTAACAGAAATGGGAAGGATTGCACCCACCACTGTGCAATGTGGTTCCTGTAGAACCATCCCATTTCAGAGTTATGTTTTCATGAAGGGATGCCCTGGGTTAGGCATATCTGGGTATCCAAGCAAGTGCTGACCTGTGTGTGGAAGCTGGTGGGAATATTTCCAATGACACCAGCACCTTGGCTGCTGTGGAGATCAGCTGGAGAAGTGCTTGGCAGTGACAAAGGTGGACAAGAGCTCGCCAAGTCAGTGACATGAGAGGGACATGTCAGGGACAGAGAGACAGAGAAAAGCAGAGCATACCACTCAGCATGAGTGAGTGTTTCTGTACGCTGTGTCTCAGCTTTTCAGTCTTTTCCCAGAGGGACAGAAATAAGAAACTGCATTCACACCCTGGCAGAGGTTTGAAGGGCAGTGGGCGCAAATGTCTTGGAGACTGCATGAGATGGTCAGTGGCCTCCAAAGAGAGCCTAACATGGAGTAAATGCTGCCAGATTCTTCTGCCATCTCCTCTTGTGATCAAGGGACAGTGTGCCAAGGTATCAACTCTAGGAGGCTGCTGGAGAGGCTTGTAAAGTATTTTTTCTGCTTTTGTCTGAAGTCCACCTCTTTAGAAGTTGAGCACCACAACCACAGCTGGTGCTAAGCTTTTCCCAGAACAGTCAGGTGTGGCATCCACATCTCTGTGCCTACCTGAGGTTGAGCCATGACCTGCAGTGTGTACACATGGCAGATGGAGAGAGCCTGGGGGCATTCTGCTGCTCTGTCCCTTATGGTGGAGACAAACACATGTCTGCTCTGCCCTCTTGTCACAGTGTCGTGCCTGTGGCAGCACAGAGCTCCCACCTCATCACTGAGCTCTGTGCTGTGGCAAAGCCCTGGGTGGGGAGAGCTGCTGTGCCAGCCTGCAGCTCCCTGCAGGGCCCAGGGCTATGAGGAGAGCCCTGCCAGCCATTAAGTAAGTCATGAGTGTGTAAATGTCCCTTCCTAGCTATGGCTTTCCAAATTTTCATAAAGGCGAAGTAGATCTTACTGTAGGTACCCAGGTAATAGAAATACTACTCCATCCAATACCAGGACCTTTGATGTTTGAGGGCTGGAATGTGGGACTCCTCTGTCTCCTCCTTCTCAGTCAGTGCTGGCTCTGTGTGTGCTCTCAATGCCCTGCTCCTTCCAGACACCTCTAGTGAACATCTGCTCTGGTTTTAAAGCCCTGTCCCCTCCTGAGAAGGGGTGGTTTCTCTACCCACCCAAGATTTATTCTTTGTGGTTTCTGGAGTCATTTTAGGCACTTTTGACTTGGGGTCCCATCAGGGAGGATTTGCTGTATGAGCAGTCCTGGTGCTGGTTTCAGAGTAGGGATGGTGACAAAGGTGGTTGTGCTGCCTGCCCACACTCTCAGCCTCAGCAGGACAAAAACACATTGCAGCCAGCAGGTGATGGAGTTCAGTGCATAAATGAACCACTGGTGAGGTCCATATTGACATGAGTCCCTGCTACTTGGCCCACTTCAAACAGTGACCAGAGCCTGATGGTGTTGGTGGTTGATGGTATCCTCTTCAGCACTTTCTTGGGATCTTCTGCACCATGCAAGTGGTGTGCAAAGGACTGAACCCTCTGGGAATCCTAACTGCAAGGGAAACAGTTAAAAGCAGAAAAACAGTTAAAAGCAGAAAAACAGTGAGAGGGAAAAAAGCAGGAGGTTATGGAGAGGGAAAAATCACCTGCCAACAGAAACTTTAAGTTTTTTGTGTCAAAACAGCGAAGTGCCTGTCTGAGCAGTGGTGAGTAGGAAGGGACACACAGAGAGACTTCCCCAAGTGCATGGGAAGGGGACTGACCATGCCTCCTGGCTCTATGGCACTGCTGGGGAAATGCCTATATGGAGCACCTGGGATGCAAAGACCCCACTGCCAAGTCAGCAATAGCTAAAAACAGGCAGTGGGAAAATGTATAAAAATCAGAAAGTCACTCTGTACTGCAGGCAATAAGGTTAAACAAGTGGAGATGTCCAAGCCCATGCAGAGGTAAAAGAGAAAGAAACCCCCTCCAGAGTCCTGAGGAAGTGCTGGAGTTTACTTTAATGACCTCTGGCCCCACTTCAGCAGTGCTTACTCACTGAAGTTGTCTTTACCCTAAGGAATAAGTCCAGTGACTACGATGAGATGAAGCTTTGGAAGGGCAAGAGGTTTTGCAGGGTTGGCAAGTACTGATCTGAATTTCTCCTGCTGGTGTAGACTGTCCTTTGTGTTCAGGATTCCATTCCTGGGGTTGCACAGTGCTACTTGTCGCACCATTTCTTTATCTCTTAGAAGAGATGGTTTTCCCTCACCACACAGACACTGACATTATCCTTTTAAATAGAGTTTGATGTGGCCCTTGCTATTACATTGCAATGGTGGCTTCATCCATGCTCTGTCCAAAGCAATCTACTTTTGGTGCAGGTTATATTTATACTTTTTTATACTTCATTGGAAGCTCATTTTTCCAGTTCTTGGACATGATTTCTGAGAACACTTGGAGTTTTCTTTCAGTTTTTGTCTTCTGTGTACCTTACAAAATCCATCCTGGATGTGCTGATGTGGCAGCAGGCTCTGGCCATGCTGGTGATTTGACACCAGCCATGATGGTGTCTCATCTGGATAGTTGTGGATGTCTGGAGGAGGAGTTTGACTGCCCCAGGGGAAAAGAATTAAACCCTTGAGTGCTTCAAGAACCACCCTGCATCTGTGGGCTCATTGGTGCTGATCCAGCCATCCCAGACACTAATGGGAGCAGCTCAGCTGGCACAGGATTTCTCCTTGAAATTTCACTCTTCATGAAATTCTAGGCAGAAAAGAATAAATATAGGTCAGCTCACATCTCCACTACAGTAGTACCAAAATAATATAGTCTCAGTTTCTGAGAAAGTTATACATTTTCTATGGATTTCTAAATTCATAGAAATTAAGCAAAAAGCCATTTCAGCCTTCAAATGTTTGAGAGCAAAGTGTTTGCCTGAGCTGAGTATTCTGGGGAGGGAAAGACCAGGCTCTGCCCAGCCAGGTGACAGAGCCTGTGGGCTGAGATCCTCCCTGTGGAACCTTCAGCTCTGTCAGACAGTGGAGGATTCCACATCTTTCACCATCAGTGTGAATCTCAGCTTCCTTGTGACCCCTGAGCCGCTGCCATGCTGGACACCTGGGTTTGCCTGCATCCCTGTGTCCCGAGCTTCTGCTGCCAGCCCATGGGCTCTGTGGGGTCCCTGTGGACATGGCCAGGTGGATGGCACTGGCTGTCCCCAGATGAGGATGTCCCCATGGCTCATGTCTGAGGGGTTTGAGGGATGCACTGGCTCTGCCCTGGCCATCAGTGATGCTCACCTGAGCACAGCTCAGCACAGGAAAACTCCCTGCCAGCACAGCTGCCCTTTCTGAGCAGGCAGGTTACCAGCTGTCTTGTGTGCACATCAAGCATGTTTGTCACTTTTCTCCTAATGTGGTCCCCAGGGCCCCTGTTTTCTAGAGAGCTCTCCTCTGGCTCTGAGGTGAAGCCCTGCCAGTTTGCCACCGGCTTCAGTGAAGCAGGGATTTTCTCAGAGCTATGTTAATGAAAAGCCCAGACTTCCAGCACTCCTTACAGCCCTGCTGTAGCTCCAGCTGTTCTCATCAGGAGCTGTCGACTGCTAGATGCTTTTCAAGGAACAACCTCTTCATACAAATTTAGCTGAAATTCAGTTTAGGGGTAGGTGACTTGTCAGATCATCCTGATGGTGCCAGTACTGGGGCTGGCCAGGATTCCTTTGTAAGAATGCATTTGTGAAAGAAGAAGCAGTTTTGTGGAAAAGCAGGACTCGTCAGTTTTGATGGATGTTTATTATAAATGCTAATATAAAATGAGTAGAAAAGGCATGAGCCAGATGAATAATTCTGATTTATCAAGAGTAGAATCCAGAGAGGAGGAGATGCTGAGGTGCAGTTTCAATGCATGTATGTACCTATGTGCCTGTACAGAGCATGTATCTACGTGTCTCTAATGCATCCCACATGTACATGTACATACAGAGACAGGTGGTAAAAGTTTGGCCTTACAATGGATAAATTATATTACTCACGAACTTTCACAATTAGTACTCCACTTTTAAAATTATGATGGTGATTTTGAGAGGTCTGAAGAACAAAGTCAGGAAAAGAGTGTTTGACCTTTTGGTGGTTAGTTTCTTTTACATGCTGCTCTTGACCAAGGTGTTTCTGTGAGAGGAGGGTTTCACACTTCATATCATGATGTGTGATCCTGGATTTTCCCCCTTTTCCCTGTTTGTATATCAGCATCTTGTACACCTAGTCTCTTGGGTCAGCATACATTTGCACTGTTAAAGCAAATGCTTGAATTTCAAACGTGTTTGGGATGAGGGGAGCTTAGGGGAGCTGCAGTGGCTCAGGCTTGTTTGCCCTGGCCGAGAGATGTGGCCAGTTGCAGGTGGTGGTTGGAAAGAGGCAGGGGCTGTATTCCTGCACAAAAGCAAGGCAGAAGGTAAATGATTTGGCAATTCTGTTGTATCAAGAGTTCTCCAAGTGCCATGTATTTCTGTGTCAAGCTTTCTCTGTGCCCCAGAAGCAGTAATGGGTCTTCCATTGCCTTGTTCCATCTGTACAGTGGGGTGACCACCAGCATGAGGGTGTGGCTAGGCCAGGGTCTCCTTATGCCCCCCAAGTGTGCTCCTGCCCCTAGGGAAGCAGTAAACAGTTCTGCAGGGACTGTCAGGTCAGCTGCCTTCTCCATAGCTGCACAAAGTGCAGCCCTAGTACCAGGATTATCATGTAGAGGCTGAAATCTGCTGCTGTCACAGTTGGTTCAAGCAATTCAGGCTTACTGGGATTTTAAAATCAGAATTATTTCCTTGACTGAAATGAGAGCTTCCTGAAATCCTGAATGATAATGGAAAAGCACTTTCTTGGATGGTGCTCTGGGAAGCTCTGGAGTTGATATTGTAAGCTGTAATTGCTGTTGTTGCTGATCGCGAAGTTTCCCATGAGCAGACAGAGCAGAATCAGCGAGATGCAGAAAATGGAGGTGTCCTGAGACTGGCAGCTCTCTTCAGCTCAGGTTTTGTCTGCCATCTCCTTTGTGTGTGTTCTTTGCATTGAGGGCTTTTCATTGCTAGAGGTGGTTGTTCAGTGTCGATTGAATCCTGCCCATTTTGCCCTCTCCTGGTATTTGCAGAATAGTCCCATTGGGGACTATTTGCATCAGACTTGGTGACTGAATTTTGCACTGAGTGCAAATTATATAAATAGCTGGTCAAACTGGGCCTGCAGGAGCATTGGATTCATACCTGCAGGCTGGCTGTATTTCCCAGATGCGCCAGAACTTGAGAAGAGCCTTTTAGAAATTTGTCATGGCATAGTGATGAAGATATGGTAGAGCTCAGAGAAAGCTGTAGAGCTGACAAAAGCTGGGGGTCCCTTGCTGAGTCTAGTGCTGAAGCACAAGCCTTGGGTCAGGGCTTGCTCTGCCGTGGGACTACAGATGGACACAGGGGAAGATGTGCATCTCAGCAGACATGCACTGGCTCAGGCATAGCCAGCACGTGGGAATGTGCCATCAGCCCCTGGTGTGTGCATGGCCTGCACCTCCTGTGCCTGCCCAGTGGCTCCCTGGAGCTCTAGACATCCAGCAGCTCAGGCAGAGCAGCAACAGCCATCATCAGCAAGCACCAAAATCTGTATTTTACGTCCCTCCAGATGTGCTGCAAAAAGCCAAACCCCTCTTTTTATAATTTTTTTACTTGAGAAGACTTTGCAGATGGAAAAGGAAGTTTGTAATTGGGAAAATCTAGAGATGGGTGTCCCTACCTGCTCCAGCAGGACTTAGGAATGTCTGGTAGATGAAGTATTGCACTGAATTGCAGTGTTGCAGTATTGCAGTGTTTTGCTGATCTTCTGCAACAAAACTGATTGCAAATCATTTCCCCATTTCATATCCATGCAATCACAGAATCACAGAATGGTTTGAGTGAGAAGGACCCTTGGAGGCCATCTAGCCCCCTGCCATGGGCAGGAACCTTCAACTGCTCCTGGTATTCCATGAAATATTCAGCTACACCTTTTCTGTTTTGTGTGTGCTTCTGGATAGTCTGCCCCAGGTGGTCTGAGGTTTGTTTCTCTGTTCTGCAGCCCTTCTGTCATGACAGGAAGGTGCCTCCACAGCTTCTTTCTTGTGGGTTGTTGCTTCTGGGGCAGTCACTGTCCACATGATGGTGCCCATGACTTCAGAGATGGGAAAAGCAGTTGGTCTGAAAGCAACCAATGCCTTTTCTTCAGATGACTATAAGATATGAGTGTGGAGCTTGTCAGTGTTTTCTCTCACCTGAGATTCAGCTATGAAATATTTGTAGTCAACATACACCTCTGATAATTCCTGTAAGGTTATAGCTCTAGCTGGAGACTGATTTTCCTTTGCTCCTGCAGATCCATAGTACAGGTGCAGGTTAGGAACCAAGGATTCTTGTCTTAGCTGTCTCATATTGAAAGGAAATCCAGTTAAAATCTCCTGTTAGGGCACTGGCTGATTTGAGCATGGCAAAAGAGATGTCTACAGTGGAGGCCAGGCATTGGAATTCTGTCAGGTACTAACATTAGTGAAATGTGATGGTTTTCTGATCATGTGGGCACTCCATCTGCCCAAAACTGCCTCCCTGTAGCTCTGTAATGGGGTGCTGGCTGCAATGAAATGTTTGTAGACTGCATCAGCTGCTCTCTGATTTTCTCTGGTCACAGGCTGAGTAGAGATGTGCACCCCCATCAGCACTTTGTTTAGAAACTTCCTGCAGCCCTGTCATTATGATTCTCTGACATCTTGCAAAAGGGCACAGAGGCGGGGAAAAGATGTCCCCCATAGGACCTAGAATCATAGAATCACAGAGTGATTTGGTCTGGAAGGTGCGTCTAAAGGCCATATAGTCTGACCCCCCGCTATGGGAGGGACACCTTGCACTAGAGCAGGAGTTCAGAGAAGCTGATTAGCAGGGCAGGACAATGTCTGTGGGATGCTGCTCTTGTGGGAATGATGGCATCACAAGGTGCCTCTTCCGGGTGCTTTACATGAGTCACATCAACTTTTAGTCGATAAAATAGGAAGAAAGCAAACTTACAGTGAGGAAACATCTGTAAGAACAGCTTTGGTTGAGTGGTGGCCATCTCACACAGCAGAGCCTCATTTCCCTGTGCTGCTGCAGTAACTGCTGGGTGCTGGGTTTTGCCTGATGAGCTGTCACATAGCTCTGCTGGAGTGGGCACTGCTCACCCCCACGCTGCTGCATCTAATGGCCAGGATACATATCCTGTTTTTGCATTTCAGTGCTTCATGAGACAGAAGGCACAGCCCTGAGGGAGAAGCTATGAGCAGCTGATGCACAAGTGTGCACAGGAAGGGTCTCATGGTGGCTGTGCACTTCAGGTGAAGACACCAGAATGTCTTGCATTGGCTAAACATGCTTCAGCCTCCCCCCTTATAATTCTGAACAATTATTGATGGACTTTGCGATCAAGGTACTCCTTCTGTGTTCACTTTCCCTGCAATACAATTTTCTGCACCTGCTGTCCCTGGGACATTTGCCTGTCAGACTATTCTTTGAAAGGTCTCAAAATTAGCAGTTTTAAGGCTTGTTGGACTGAGCTGCCAGACTGCCCTGTAGACAGTTCCTTTGACAGATTTGGTGGTGGAGGCTTTAAAAAAACTCAGACCTTTAAGAAGTAGTATTGGTTTCTTGGCAGGCTGATAACAGGGCTCAGAGTGCCTGAAGGCAGGCAGATGGTCCAATATCTTGCATGTTGCCCCAAAATGCTTAAGCAATACCTCCTGGCTAGGTGTCAGAGCCCATGGCGTCAGGAGCACATTCCTGCTCCCTTTACTCCACCTTTTCTTGGCTGGAGGTGATGGGAAGCCCTCAAACCCACTGGCAAGTCATCTCTCAGAGGCCAGGTTTGCTATGTGCTTTGGCTGGAGAGAGCTCAGGAGCCTCCTGCTGTGCCAACTGGGCTCCTCTGCATTTCCTCCCATCCGCCTGTAATGGATTTTACACCTGAGAGGTTATTTTTGGTGGTACAATTCCTCTCTGTCCCAAATGGGATATTTTGCCTCTTGTTACAATTCACAGAGCTAGACGGGGCTGCTGGTTTCATGCTGTGCAGCATCGACACATCATGCCCTTGTAAACATTGCTGTCAGCAGTAGCAATTCCATCTCTATTGTCCCAATAAGATTTCATGCTTGACAGTGCCTGACTTTTTTTGTCTGTACGTCAACTAATAAGAAATAGTCATGCAGCAGTCTTTTTCTTCTCTGATTCCATGGGTTTTCCAGTTGGTTCCTTGAGAATGAGCATCTAGACATTCTCTCCCCATTCTCACACTGATTTTCTCCCAGGCAGGAGGACACAGGAGTTAGCATTTCTGGAAGAGGGAGGTTTTTGGGTAGAGCAGAGCCTGTCTTTTTCTGCTAAGCACCAGTCAGGGGACAAAGAACAGTCCCCATCTATCATGGCCTTGGATGGCAATGCAGAGTGGCCCAGAGCTGTTATGAGGGCTCAGAGATGGGAGGAACATAATTATAGGCATGCCTGAATACTAGGAAGATTATTTTGGAGCAGTCTAGGAGTGTGTTTTTGAGTTTAAAATCTGTGTAATTGTTCAGTTTACCTATTCTCCCTCTCTTGCACCTACATGTTACTTTTGCAGTGGTCTTTGGTACCAAATGGTACCAAATGGCTGATGGTTTGACCACCACAGCGCCTTACAGGGTCAGTTTACTTTAAAGAAGCATGTCAGGATGTGGGGATGCTGGAATCTGTCATGATTCCACATGAAGTTAGTGTCTGGTGTGTCAAATCAGAGCAAACCTCTGGAACCTCTTGATCTTATTTCTGAGTGCTGACTCCTACTTCCAGATCCTTGTCGCAGCTGAAGCAAATTCCCAAGAATGCTTTCTATTAGGATGAAAATGGAGCTGTTGAGTTGATGATTTGGCTGTGGAGTGTGAAACTGGTGCTACTTCACCACTCAGGAAAGTGGAAGATTTGTTTGGTAGTAGAATATCCGTGTGTAGCTCCCCTGGTCACCACTGGGGCAGAAGCCTCTGGCCACCAAGGACGAGTTCTTGCCTTCTTTCCAAGGTCATATTCTCTGTCCTGCCCCTCTCTGGGCAGACCCAGAGGGAAGCTGGCAGAGGGTGGGGGCTGCCCTTGGCACATGGCCACCATGACGAGTGGACCTCTCAGTCAGCAGAGAAGTGTGATCTCCAGCCAAGCCAGCAGAAGCTGTTGGCAGTGTCCTCACTTCAGGAGTGACAAATCTTCCTGTGCGCTCATGTGAGCTTCAGCATCATTGTGCACCACCAGCCATGAGCTGCTGTGTATCTGTTTGTCACCTTGGAGATGAAAGGAAGTTGAAATTGTTAATCTCTGCTCTGTCCTGTGACTTGCTCAACCAGGAGCCTTTCCTTGCCCCTGGTATTTTAAAAACTGTAATGGTGCTACTTGGATTTGCTTTCTGACACCCTTGCTGAGTTTGTAAGCTGGTCACATCTAACCAGTTACCACAAAATTGATTCTGGAGCCTTCAGTTTAGAAACCTGCAAGGTACATCCTAGGCAATCACACTATCTCCATCAGGAACTGAATGAATGAACCAGTCAATAATCACCATTGCCAAGGGTGAAGAGGTCTTTTCTTGTACCCTTGATTTTTTCTTTATGAACATCTGTAAATTGGTATATAGCTATATAGATGGACAGAGGGAATATAGATGGTCACTATTCTTATATATACACACTATGGATGTCTGTTTTAAGTGAAGAGACAGTTGCAGGTATGTATATGCACACTGGTGCATTCCTCATAGTTTGTTCTCTTGCTCTCTGATTACATTGTTCAAATACAAGGGCCCAGGTTTTAAAACCTCACCAAACCTTTACAAAAAAGTCCAAAACCTTGTTGTGAAGATAATTGTCATTGGTGTGACAATCACCTTGGTACCTGGCAAGCCCAGAATAAACTCATCTGCATTTTTCTAAATCGCCAAAGAAATTTTGAACCCATTACAGACATTTGTAACAGGTAGGACTTGGCTGATAGGAGATTAGAGTGTGTTCAGTGCTTGGCTGGATGAAGGTGTGTGTGTGTGGCAAGGTGTTTGCTCCCATGCTGCACCCCTGTGTGCTCCTTTCTCTGCACCCCTTCAAGGGCCCAGTGTGTGTGCACAGCACTGCAGAGCAATGCAGGTAAAAGCCTAAAGGCTGCCTCTGCCCCTAGAGAGGATGCAGCTGGTCTTTCTCGGACTTGTGATCTTTGTTCTTTCCCTTGGTGAACCCATGCACTCTGCGGGAAGTCCAAGGCAGTGTGGGCAAGGCTGGACTGTAGTTTAATCCTCTACTGTGCTGCTGGTCAGGTGTGCTCTGCACCTGAGGGTTCTTTATTCATGGTTGGCATTCTCCTTTTCATCCCGATTGCATTTCAACTTTAAAGAAGGTACTTTACCTTCTTGTCCCACTGCAATTCTCAGTGCTGCTGTCAGTCTCTGGCTGCCAGAGATGTTTGATTTATCACTGCTGCTCACCTCAAGCCCTCCAGCCCCATTAGTGTGATGTGGTCCCATTCCCTTTCTCTCCCCCTGCAGCATGGGCTCGAGGGTATTGTGAGGGGGGTGCGTGTTTGCTTGTGAAGTGTGATGCTCTGGGTCTTGTGCCAGAGCCCTCCATGTGTTCTGGAAGGTCACAGCAGTGAGGGTGTGATGTCCAACACATTGTGTAGGTCCCATGCTTCGGGCAGACTTTCCCTGGGTCAGAGGAGCCCAGGAGCTGCCTGGGTAGTGGGTGTGCACAGGTGCAGCCCCCAGCCCCAGGACAAAGTAAGGTGAGCCCACCTGCAGCCACTGGACAGGTTCCTGCTCCCAGTGCTCACCATGGGCCAAGCCCACCCGTGCAGCCTTTGTCAGGGGAACAGCTTACAGTGTCTGTCACCTCCTGGGACACAACTGCCAGAGTGCAGCAGCCTGGGCTAACAAGGGTCTCTGCCAGTGGGACAAGCAGAAATCTGCATCATCAAGATGATGAGCATCTTGGGACAGGAGGTGGCTGTGGCAGGAAGGGGTGGGCACACTCTGTGAGATCCGAAACCCATTCATCTGGTGGGTACTGGCAGCTGCTAAAAACAAACCATAAATGGAAATACCAGATACAATTGCATCGAGATGGCAGAGGTCCTGAGGATTCCTGATGGGCTGGCGATAGTCGGTTGAAACAAATTGCCCACTGCTGTGATACCTCAGCTCCCAATAACAGAGGGCAAATGGCCTTCCAGGGGGAGATATAGATTTTCCTTTGAGATATGGAAAGGGGAATAAACTAAATTATGTTCGAACATAGCGATCTCCCTCCCTCTAAGAAAAAGAAGGGTAAAGAGAAAGAGAGGGAGAGAGAGAGGGAGAAAGGAAGGAAGAAAAGAAGAAAGAAAGGAAGGAAGAAAAAGAAAGAAAGAAAAGAAAAGAAAATGAAAGAAAACGAGGGGAAAGAGACATAAAATAAGCTTCAGCAGGCATTTGCAATTTAATTGATATTTGGCGGCAGGAAGCCAATCAGTATAAGTAAATTGACGTTATAAGATAAAAATAATCGCCTAATGGGCTGCCTTCCCCCACGGCTGCAGCAGCCCAAATAAATCTGGTATCGCGTGTCGGAGCAGCGTGGTGGCCGCTCCCGGGCGCAGCCGCCGCCGGGCTCAGCATCATTTTTATGGCATCTGTCTCTGCTCCCCCAGAGCAGGCAATGAGGGGTTGCACATTGATTGCTGCTCCAGCCAACGGCGGCTGAGGGAAAGGCTGTAATTAATGGCTTTATTTGCTGGAGCACTGCTGAGAACAATTGAGTGTGTTATGGTAACAACTGGTGCCCACATTCCAGTGGCCAAGGAAGGTGTTGGAGCTGGTGGGTAGCCCCGGGGCACAGAGTCAGGTACAGGGCACGGCAGCAGATGGGATTGCACAGTGCTCGAGGGGCTTGGCTGGTACAGGTGGGCACCTGGGGAATGATGCAGGTGCAGGGTGCCAGCAGTGTGCTCCCAGTTAATCCCAGCGTGGGTAACAGGGCAGACCCTCGGTCATTGCTTCCCACAGCTCCCCCCAGGGAGAGGAAAATGGGCAGGGATGATAGTGGAGGGACCCCTCAGCTCCTGCTGGGGGAGTTACCAGCATCCAGGTCCAAGCCCTGCTTTTGCAGCAGCAGAGACACACGGTACAAGTTTTCTTTTTTTCTTTTTTTCTTTTTCTTTTTTTCTTTTTCTTTCTTTCTAAAATAAGGTCTCTTTCAGAGATTTTACCTAAAAGTAGAGTAGTGCAATCCAGATATTTTTGTGAATCCTGAGTGGTTTTGTCTCGCTATCTATGCCTTTGGCTGGAGTGTGGGGAAGTGGATGTGGTTCTGCATGGTTCTGTGAAGAACATGCAAATGTTCAAGTATGCACACCTGTATGTATACAAGGAAGAAAAATCCTCAGTGTGTTTCCTTGCTTTCTAAAGGGAATAAAGGCAAAAAGAGACGGAGAAGTGAAATTGTGAAAAATGATAACGAACCTCTCCTAAAGATTCTGCAAACCTTTTAAAAGGAAAAGTTCTTGTCTTTTACATAAATAACAGGAGTACTTGGTGGGTGAGGAGAGACTGGCGCCCAGCCAGGCTTGGTCAGTTGTGAGGAGTGATGGCTTATTTACATCCAAATACTTCTCAGTTTAGATGACAGATAGATAGATAGATAGATAGA
>VWZS01008622.1:51516-77030 GCA_013397075.1 Rhabdornis inornatus | reverse complement strand
ACCAAGCAAACACAGAGAGGTAAGACTTTGTCTGCCACACCAGGCATTCACTCCCAGACCACCATCCCTGAGCCATGGAAACCACTGGTTTGCAACATCTGGCTGTTGGAGTGAAGAGGAAACATTGGATACAGTGGTCTTCCAAAGTTATTTGCCAAGATCAAGCCATCTCTTCCTCTCTCTTCCCTCCCCCCTATATATTTATATATACAGAAATTTGAATAAGTAAAATATGCATATATTTATCTATTTAATTATTATTCTTTTCCTGGAGCAGTTTTCTCATTAGATGGAATTGAAATAAGTGAGATTATACAAACTGGCACAGACATGAGGTCAGCCTCACCTGCTGGTGTGGTGAGGATGTTCCTGGAGTCTTTGTCTCAACAGAAGCTGCAGGAACAGGCTCTCCAGCTCAAGAGATCTTTGCAAGAATTTCTGTGATGAAATTCTTTCAGTGACAGGTTCTCCTCAACCTGTCACTGAAATCAGGTTTTGAAATAACACAAATACACGCAGGGAGATTCACCCACATGTGCTTAATAAGGGCCTCTGTGTGATAAGCACAGCATCAGGGGAGTTGTACTGTAGATTGCTAAGTTTACTGCACGATAAATAATTAATGTTTAGATGACACTAATTAATTACAGCAATTAGAAAAGAGCTACACTGTTTTCCCTTAAAAGTAAAATCTTGGCTGTTTAATTTTGTTCAGTGTCCAGTGTGCCAGAACATTTATGGCAAAACCATAAAATATAGGCATACACAGAGGCACAATGTTTCTGTTGGCTCACCATCTGCCTTTTCCATATAGAATCCTAGAGCACCAGGCTGGAAGGGGCCCTAAGCACTGTATTGGCAAAAGCATGGCCTGGACAAGTCAGTCCAATACCCAGGCCAGCCAAATCCTAGAAATGCCCAGCACTGAGGAATCCAGCTGTTCCCTGCAGAGGTTATTCCAGTGGCTGCTTGTTCTCATTGCGAATAATTTTCTGTGTGTCCAGCTGGAATCTCCCTAGGACTCACTTGTACCCATTATCCCCTATCTTTTCCATGTGACTCCTAGTAAAAAAGGGACCCTCCATCTTCTTTGCAGGCACATTTTTATTAGTGGAATATGACAGTAAGGTCTCCTCTAAGCCTTTTCTTCTTAAGTCTGAACAGACTCAGATCACTCAGCCTTTGCTCGTATGGCAGCTGCTCAACTTTTGGTTCATCTTTTTGGCCCTTCTCTGGCCTCTCCAGCCTGTCCACATCTGCTTGGCACAGTGGTGTCCAAAACTGAGGACAGCATTCCAGATACTGAGCACAGTGTGGCAATGACTTTTCTATCTCTGTTGGCAGCACCTTTGCTGATGCAGCCCAGTGTCCTGCTGGCCACACTGGCCATTCTCACTGACTTTGGTGTCCACCAGCACCCTCAGGGTCCCCTCAACGGACCTGCTCCCCAGCCAAGCTGATCCCAGCTGTGGTGCACTCCTGGATTATGTTTTCCCAACTTTAGATTTGTCTTTGCTGAATTACAGAAGGCTACTGAACTGCACTGTGCTGTGAGCCCACTTCTCCATCCTATCAGTTTCTCCTGGAGGAGGTGGTGGAAAACCATGCCAGAAACCTCAAAGACGTTGAGAGAGACAGTGTCCACTGCTCATCCTACCAAATTTTGCTCTGCACACCCCATTAATTCACAGCATCTCCTGTGCCAGCTGACAAGACCTCCCAAACTGCAGTGGTGAGACTGGGGTGGTGACAGCAGCGTTGTGCCCTCCCTCCTGGAGGTGGGTGCTGAGGCTGGAGCATGCCAAAGGCTACCCAGCACAGGGTGGGTGCAGCTGGGGGTACCTCCCACCAGTGCCAATCCCTTGGGCACTGCTGGTGACCTCCCTGACTTTGGGAGCTGCCAGACCATGCCACAGGCAGCAAACTGCATGGTGGTGCTGGGGCACACCCAGCTTATGGTCACCGTGGCAGAGCGTGTCTGTGTTCAGGCAGACAACAAATGAAGCCAAGGGATAGATGTGGCTCCTAGGTGTAAGAAGTACACAGAAATTTAAGTGTTAAAACCACATTACACAGCTGGGGAGGATATTTTAAGCATAATTTCTCCCAACTAATGCATGCAGATAAAATATATAAAAATATCATTACACTTGCACTTTGTGTTACTTGTAAAAATCTGTAGATGTATATTACATATTTTAATGGTGTTTTATTCCTGTGTATTGCATTATGGCTGCAAGCCATTTTAGTGGCTTCATCTGTGATATTGGTTCCTTCTTTGTGTCAACACTTGAAGGCTTGAGACCACTGTTTGTGATTTTGAAAAATCAGGTGATATCTCATTTATGCACAAGAAAAGTCTGCAGGTATTAAGAAGTCTTTATTAGAGGTGTTTGTGGATAATTGCACAGGAAATGTGGACAGACACCTTCCATCCGTGAGAGAATGCAGAGCACCACTGCTGGTAGAGCAAGCTGCATCCTCCACAAGATTTTTCTCTCCTTTGCTTTTAGTAATTCCAGCCTCATCCTATCTTGGCGGTACTGCTTCAATGTTTTGCTAGGAATTTGCATTTTAGGAGGAGCAGCATTGCTGTTTGGGAGTCCTCTGCATTTCTTAGGAGCTTTGCCTTGCTTGAAGGCTTCCCACCTGAGGCAGAGCTTGCTGGGATGCAGCAGAGCTCATGGTCCAGTGCTGGTCACTGTTTGTGCAGACCCCATTGGGCTGCCTGTCCTACCACCACTTTTCCTTTGCTGTCAATTTTCTGTCTCCCAGTATTTTTCAGAGCTGTAAATCCTCTCTCGTTTGTTTGAAACGAAAGGCCATTTTTGCATTTCCAAACCTATACAGAGCAGTTTCATCTGCAACTTGCATTAGTCTTTGTCACCCAGGCATACACAGAAATCATTTTTTGAAAGAAGTGATGAAAAGATATGTTATGACGTGGCATGGAAGTAGGTAAAAACTATGTTAAAATTACTTCAGTAAGCTTTTAACAACCTCTTAAAAATGCCCTTTGAGCTGAGAGTACATGATATAAAGTGCATGTCTCTAAAGCTGAACACAGCTTACAAAAATGGATGAGGAAAAGAATCATTTTCACACAACCATTTTTTAAGGAATTTGTCATGACATCTTGTGTATAATTACTGGAGTTACAGCTCACCTTAGTTACTACAGAAATCCCAGAAATACAAATATGTTTCTACATCACACTGCAGCTGGCCAAGGGATGCCCTGAGCCTGGAGGCTTTTCCAGGTGCCCACAGTCTGCTGTGGCCCAGGAGCCATGGTGGGATGCATGTTCTCACTCTCTGTGCCAGACTTGGGCTGTCTTCTCTGTTCTTCTCAGCCTCTTCCTTTCAACCCTCATCTCTAAATCCTCATCTAGAACCACACTTCTAAATTCCCCACTGTGCACGGGGATGTCGCTGATGTAATTTTTGCTGCTGTTTAAATATAAAACTGTGGCAGAGGAGCAGTCACAAAACTTGCAGTGGTTTCATCAGTCCCTCCAGCCACTGTTCTCAGGTGGACTGTGCCACACGGCGGGGCTGGAGCCCATGGGCATCCCTGTGGTTCCCAGAGGATGCTGCATGGAGGCTCAGCTGCCGGGCTAGGGATGCTCAGGACACCAGCACATGCTGCCCCACAGGACTGGTGACTACTGTGTGCCTGGATCCCCACTGGGGTGGGCACATCTGCACAGCCAGCTGTGCTGGGGTCCTAGAGCATTGCAGGGGACAGTCCAGTGCTCTCCTCCACCACTGCAGCCCTCCCTGGGCAGCAAAACAAGTCCAGGGCTGCTGTCAGATGCTCTGACCTGTGGGAAGTTCCCCAGCCCCGGGGCATTGTTTGCCCCCAGGTGCAGACTGTGCAGGGTGCAGGGCTGTGTCCTGTATGTGCAAGGTTTGAGGCACGAGCAAAGTCCATCCTGATGGAAGTCTGGGCAGGTGCACAAGCAATCCAGCTCCACTCAGTGGCACTATTTGCACAAATGTTTGCTCAGATGTATATGCTGTCAGATTCACAAGCATTAGGGCTGCTGAGGTGCGAGGTCCCACCATATCTTTGTTGAATGTGGGATGGCAGAGATGGCAGGTTTTTCCTAGGAGATATATAAAACATTTCCATATATGGCTGTGGTGGGATTAAAATAACTGTAGGAGGAAGACAGCTGTAACCTCTTGGGAAATCTCTTCAATAAAAAAAAGCCACTTTGTTGGTGAGTCTCATAACCAGCTTTGTGGTGCAAATTTGCAGCAATGCTGTGGGGTGGCATCTCAAGGGTGCCCTGGCATAGCTCCAGCATGTACATCTTGTGAGTGTACAGCCTGACTCTAGCTTGTACACGAGGGAGGACCTCCAGCTGCCTTACAGAAAAGAGACCAATGTCCTCACAGTGGAGAAGAGCTCCATCACTCATCAGTGAAGGACCAGAGGTGTCTGGCTGGTGATAGAAGTGCTAATCGCTGTGCTGCTGAACGTTTTAGGAAGAGCAGCACTGACAGGCCAATGACACGGCACAGCTCCTTTTGTCTTGCTTCTTGCATTCCCCAGGGCCAGTGCAGATCTGGTGCTGGATGGACAGGCACTGGCTGGACTTGCTCTGCAGTGCAGATGGGAGCTGCTGGAAGGAGTGTGGTGTGGCCAGGGCTCACCTCACAGAGCTGCAGAGATGCAGCCTGGTCTGCAAGACTGTGCATGGGGGGAAGGCAGCCTGGGAAGAGCCAGGGATCCTCCAGCTACTGCTGGCTGGATAAGGGCAGCTGGGAGCAAGGTGCAGCAGAATCCAAATGGCCTTTGTCTCCAGCAGTGCAGGGGACTCTGCAGGAGCAAAGGGCAGGAGGGAGGCCAGGCTAGTGACAAATGGGATGCACTCAGGCTGCCTATGCATTTAAATGGCAGATGAAGCATCACTGAAGACCCCCTTGCCATGCAGTGCTAGCCACAGGCATGGTGAACCCTGGCCAGCCCTGTGCTTCTGGGCTGTGTCGGTGTGCTGGCAGTGTCCAGCTGGGATTGTCCTGGGGACAGTCTGCCCTGCACTGGAAGTGTGCACTGCTTTTGCTGCACACAAGGACTAGAGCCAGAAGGCCACTGAACTGGCACTGTCCCTGCTTGTCCAGCACTGACCAGAGGGCAGTGGGCTTGGGCCATTCAGATTGTCCTCACACCCACCCTGACTGCAAAGTTGGCAGAAATACCTGTAAAAACAGAACGTGGAGGTGAGAGCATTTACCAGTGCTCCCCTGAGTTTTCCTGCGCTTGGCAGCAGGACAATGCACTGCTCTTGGCAGACGTGGGTCTCTGTCTCCAGAAGGAGCTGAGCTGGTCCAAGTATATCTAACAGGTCAAGGCTTGAAATGAAGAAGCAATAAGCCACTGAAATGGTACTATCACCGAAACATGATTGATCAATTGAATTCTATCAGAGACAGTGGGCAGTGAGATTAACTCAGGCCTGATGGGTTCAATGAGTTAAAGCATGATGTTCATTTCAGCTTCATTTCACCAGTCTTTGCTTGTGAAATTGGTCAATCAATAGAGGTTGAAGATCAGATATATATATATTGGTGACCATCTTATAGGGAATATAATCTAGCGTAGTCAGCTCCTGACTCCGGCTGCCTTCAGTGGGTAATGGAGACAGAGCAGAGACTCTATCAGTGCCACCGAAATGGCCTGATATCTTCTCCAAATGAAAAGTATTTTTGGATCTCTGATGATTTATCTTTTTTTCCCCCTTCTTTCTCACTTTGATCTATGATAAAACTCATACCCACCTTTGTGAAATATAGTGATTTCTCTTGAAAATATTTGCACAGTGATCAGCTATATACACTTCAAAATATAAAGATCCTTTTTAGTCATACTATCCTTTGGAAAAAAAGAAATAGCAGTGCTTAGAAAATTTGAATAGTGTAAATACAAAGATATCTCTCCACATATGTGGTCCTGAAACTAATGCTTTGCTGGGAAGAGCATTCTGAGGCAGCTGTCTGGCAAACATATACAATCCTGAGAAAGTGGTACGAAAATTCAGCTTATGTTTTAAACAAAACCTTCCATGTGGTAATTAAACTGAGTCTTTATCTTCTCTGGACTAATTTACAGGCATGCTACAACAAAACAAATCACCTTTTTGCCTCCTGGTAATATTTCATTTGCCTCATGATGTTTTAAATGTGGTGAATAACATCCTCCCTAATTAGTCTGCATTTCCCTATAAGGTGGAGTAATTAGGTATGATAACAGGTAATGAAATTGGACAGTACAAATTAGAGGCAGAATTCATGTCCTTTATGAACATAGGCTGTTGCAGCACTAGCTATGTATTTCCTTGATTCACCCTACATATTGCTGAAAAAGGTGCATACTACATGGCACACCTTTATTATTAATAGCATTGGAAATATTAATCCTGGTGGATTTGTGGTTGGCACCTGCTTGTTGTCAGCTGCTGTAACCTCACTGAGACTCTCAAATGTAACTGCCCCAGGGCAAGGTCTGTCCCACACTGTAATACAGTATTTAAATACAATCATAAAACACTTTGTGTTGGAACGGGCCTGTAAGGCCACCTTGCTCCACCCCTGCCATGGCAGGGACACCTCCCACTGTCCCCAGTGTCCAGGCTGGCCTTGGGCACTGCCAGGGATCCAGGAGCAGCCACAGCTGCTCTGGGCACCCTGTGCCAGCCCTGCCCACCCTCACAGAGAAGAATTTCTTCCTAACGTCTAATCTAAATCTCTCTTAGGTGGAGCTGAACCATTTCTATATTTCACTGCTTTTTACTGGTATTTCTATATTTTACCTTGTTTTCATACTAAGCTTTAAGGCTTTTAAATATACTTTAGTGTTTGGTGAAGATAGTGTCTTTTGCTGTTCTTATTTTGGTCTGTAGTCTTAGAAACAGTATTTTAAATCAAGTGAGTTGTGTGGTGAGGATCGCTAAAATTCTGGTTTCCTTGTATTTAGCAATTTCAAATATTCTCCTGCTGTTTGAGAAAGCATGTCATGGATGAGTATCTAACCATAAAAGTGCATTAAAAAAAAAGAGATCTCCATTTATCAAATTCTTTAAACTGATCTTGCTATTTGCTTAGGTCCCCAGAAAATAACTTGGCTATTAATTAACAAAGATGTATTAGTTGCAGTGTCCAAGGACAGGTGAGAGAGGACTTTAAGCAACCTGAATTGTGGAAGGTGTCCCTGCCTATGGCAGCTGAACTGGAACTGCCTATGGAACTGACTGGGTCCTTCCAACCCAAACCATGCAGTGGTTCCATATTTTCTGGATGATATCCACATCACTTGGGCAGTCTTTTGTCAGCAAAATACCACTGTGGGTGGAATCTCTTCTCAGAGGCAAACCTCTTCTGTGCCTAACTCTCCCCAGACTTTTCATAGATTGTTCAGACTTTGGCTAGCCACAGAAGATCTTGGCTTGTGTTTGACACCAAGATTATGTCAAAGGCAGGCCAGTTTCTTTAGCAGCACGTCCAGCTTTTGTTGTGAAATCACAGGTCAGTTTTTCTGGGCAAGGTGTGAACAGAAGGTGTCCATGCATTTCAGAGTTAGAAAGGATTGCATTTTCCCTGCCAAGAAAATGCCTGTCAGTGAGTTTGGAACCAGGGAGGAGGTTGTTCAGACCTGTCCCAAACATGACAAGACCTCCAGCTGCAGGTTGGAGGTGGGGTTGCTCTTCAAGCCGTGTGCATCTACAGGAAACTGAGTCAGTGTTCTGAGCTGGGTGGGATGCCTGGCAGGGACTTGATTCAGGTAGGGTGGCTGTTCCAACAGGTGCTGGAGCCCTAGTGCTGCAGGAACAGCATGTGCAGGCTCTCCCTGTGCATTGTGGCACTGTGACAGGTCCCAGTGCATCACATCTCAACGCATCTCATCAGAAGCAATTCAGGAAATTGTGGGCTAACGGCGTCATTTATCCCATATGCACAATCTTACAGAGATAAAGGATGAAATGTTTGTTTGGGAAGAATGTCATCTTTTGTACTGAGGAGAGTGTTACATCTGTACCCTTCACTTGAATTTCTGGAAAGATGCCATGGAATTGGGAGCTAATTGTTTTGCAGAACATGTAGGTATACATGTAGTGCTACTGTCAATAAAACATGTGGATGCAACCCTATGTGGTTGCACCGATTATATGAAAAATGTTCTTACCACTCCCTAGAGCCTATTTATAATTAAAATTGTTTCAGGTCTTCCAACAGTATTTTAATTATCAAAGATATTCTAGTTAAACAATGTAGAATGTTAATGGTATTATTTATATAACATCTAACAGCCAAACGCATCCTGAAGACCTTCACAAACTCCTGTGTGTCATATGCAGTGCACAGGAAATCCTTTGGTTCTACAGTGGAATCCAGAACTTACTGGCAATTAGTCTGAATTTGGGAGACACAGTGCAAAAGTACAAGCTATTCCTTTGCTCACAGGATGTGGAGAGCAGGTGATAATGGCAGTGAGGGGGGCTTGGGTGGTTCCTTTTGTGCAGCGTCAGCCATCTCAGTGGTCCCAGTCCTGTCTGACTCCTGCCCACATCCCTCCCTGGCACAAACACTACATGCGTTATTCCTCACCCCAGGACAGCCTGACTGCACTGGAACGTGCATCCTGGAGACTGATCCCATCTCACATCCTCAGGACAGCATGTGGAGATGTTGGCAAACAGGGAAGTACAACTGGTGTGAGCTGGCAGCCCCTTCTGGCTGGCAGCATATGTTGTGCTTCCAGTCCCATGCCAAATGCTGACCCTGAAACCAAACCCCTCCAGAGTCCCACCACCATCTCCACATGATGTCAGAAATACCCTCCTCTTCCTTGTGCTTTGGTGGCTTTAGGCTCATCCCCTGCCTCACTGCCTTGGACGAAGGGCAGCTGGGATGGATGCATGGGTGTGATGGCATAGAACACGATGGTGCCTTTATTCCTACACTTCACACATCTGGAGTGGGAGACCTCTCCCAGCCCTCTGCTGGCCCAGTGCCTGTTCCTGGCTGAGGCTGCTGCCCCAGGATTTCCTTTTACCAGCCTCCTCTTCTCCAAGGTATTCACTCTCAAAAAAATGGAGCTGGACTCCATAATAAAAGTGCTAATGGTGAAAGGTGGGACAGCTGCTCCATTTTCAAACTCAAGTGGATCTCATTATACTTCCTGTCTCTGGGTGGCACAAACAGTGCACAGACTGCACTGGCATCACCAAGAACAGTTTTCAGGTCATGCCTGTCTTGTGTAATTTCACTTCCTTTTTTATCCCCTTTATCCCAAAACTGCATGAACTTTGGTGCCAAATTGCGAATAACAGTTTAACCTGAAATTTAAAGCCAGCATTTCCATGCTCCAGAGACAGGGTCTCCCTGGCCCTGTGCTACCATACAGCTACCAACCAGAATTTTAATTCTATAAGACATGGTTGACTAAACTCAGCACAGGGTCTATTAGATCTTATTTGATTTAGAATAGTTAAAAAAAACAACAACAAACAAACAAACAAAAAACCCAGGAAAAACAAACGATTTAAAGATACACCACTTTCTTATATCTGTACCTTTTCACACTTAGACATCCTACTCAGACCACAGGTTCAGGTTCTCGTTTCCCTTCCTGTGCAGAATAAACTGATCCTCACATTTTAGAAAGCCAAAAGTATCATCTACCCTTGATAAAATTGCATGACTTTCTCTAAGAAGGGCATATATAAAGTTGTTGTCACTGAAATTGCCGATCTCAAATTGAGAAGGAAGTTTCCAGCACTACCTGGACATTCAGGTAACATCAAATGTCTGTTCAGTATAAGGAGAGTTCTGCTTAAATTTAGAATTAGCAACTGAGGTTGAAAGAGGAATTTCCCTGTGTTGGTCCCCTTGTCAGAGAACTCTGCCTTAAGAAGCCTGGTTTTCTAGACAGACAGCATCTTCCGCAAAATCCATCTGCTGCAGGATGATCTTAAATCAATATTCCTTTGTGAAAAGTCTTGTCCACTAAGATCACTTGTATTACTGATGGCCAGCATGTGCTTGTGGACACAACTGATGTCTACAGCAATGGGCTGTTTTTGTGTAGATCACCTCTCTCAGATCACCTCTATACTTACATTCAAAAAACTTGATGCAGAATCTGCCAGAGGAGGTGTAGGTGATGTTATTCCTCTGCAGACTTCTTGGACTGTAAGCAACTGCAGCACTCATGGAAATCTTGCTGTTAGGGATGCATCTGAATTCTGCTCCTCAGAACTAATCTGGCAGCTAGATGCTATTTTTAAAACATTTCCTCCCTCTGTCTAGTTCGATGTTGCCATCTGTAGAAGAAATCTGATATTTACTGTTGTTCTTGGAGTTCCACCTCCTGGAGTCCTGGGAATACTGCAGATCTCAATTTTCAGTGCATAAAAGATACATTTCCAGCACTGACAGGTGAAAGAAAAGTGGGAAACCACTGTGAATCTGCAAAAAGCAAATTGAAACAAGTCCCTGTATTCCAAGAGCCTTTTCAGACTGCCAATCAAATATTTTTCAAACTTGTCTCATGGCTTTTCAGCCATGGTCAGTCACTTACGACTCCTGCAAAAAATCTCTGCCAAAGAGGAGAAGGAGGAAGATGTGTTTTGGACCCAGGTTTGAGCCCTGCCAGTAAGTAAGCTGGAGAAATACAAAGTGAACTGGAGGGTCAGAAGTGTGTCTTGGACTGGGCCTTGCTGGGGGTGTTGCAGTGGTAGCTCAGCCCAGGGATTCCCCACCCTGTACAATGCAGGCTGGGCTGGTGCTTCGGGGCTGCCTGGCCAGTGCTGCTGGAAGTGCTGCACAGAGTCCAGCCAGAGCTCAGAGTCAGCATGGGATGGATGGGAGCAGGACTTGCAGGCAGCACAGGAAGGGGACAGAGTGGTGAGTAGTGACTGGACAGAGTTCTGCTGGAGTTGACCCAGGCTGACTGTGACTGTCACCATCAGGACATCTACTCTACTCTGTGTTCTCCTGTATACAGATCATGAACCAGATAGCTTCCCAGGTGGCACAGTGAAAATGATGCAGGCAAAAATGTGACTGTTATCCTGTGTCCTGCCTTTAAATTATGTGTGAAATTGTTGACGGATTAAGTGTTGTCTGTAATGCAGGACTGTGCAGTGTGTTTTCCAGCAAAATGTAACCTCTCCAAAAGTCTTCATGACTTTACCATACTGGTACCTATGTCTGGTCAAGGGGTAAAATAAGACACTCTACTGTGGGTCACATCATGAGACTACTCATTTTTCCTCTTCTCTCTCCTCTTTGAAAGGTATTCAGGAATCTCCAGTACCAAATGGCCATTCTCTTCCAAGCAGAGATTTTCTTCGGAAACAGATGCGAGGAGACCTTTTCACCCAGCAGCAGCTAGAAGTGTTGGATCGTGTCTTTGAGAGACAACATTACTCTGACATCTTCACAACAACAGAGCCCATCAAACCAGAGCAGGTACTATTGCAAATATTTCATGTTTTCCTGATATGCTTTCCACTGGCAGAGATCTGTTTGGTGGACATCACCAAAGGCTTCTCAGAGTTTCCGTAGACAAGTATGGAGACAGAGGACTTGTCAAGCTTGTTTCAGCCAAGCCCATGTTAGCCATTAAAGCAAATCAAAAAATCAAGGAAAACACTCACTGTTTTACTGAGCAAGTGTTTTGGCTATGAAATTACACCTGATCTGGACCAGTAGTGTCAAATGAATCTTTAAAGAGCACCACAGCTTCTGATGTTTTTGTTAGATCAAAAGCAGGCAGTGCAGGTAACAAGAAGACTTGCAAAACCCAATGCCTAATTCTGGTTCACAGTGAGTATGACTGTGGAAAAAAAAATCAGATTTTTGTATCCAGAAATGTCTTATTAGACACGTAACTGGCCATTTGTTGAGAAAAACACTGATTAGTATGTGAAGGTAAATTAATTGCACCTATGGATCTACAGTGAGCTTGAGGAGGAATTGGCATTAACATTTTGGAAGAATTCCATTTTTGCAGGCATACTATAGAAGCACATGAAAAAACTGATGAGCTGTGTCTCTCTGTGTTCTTCTTCTTGGGTGGCAGTATTTAATTTAGCTGCTGAGAAGGAGGTAGAAATTAATATATTGCTGTCAGCACTGATATTGGTCTAGCTTGCTACTTAATGATGTATTCAGCCATTAATCTTCAGTGTTCTTAATATTAGACATGCTTTTTAGCAAGGTGGATGGACTTTTCTAACACTGATTCCCCTTGGAGGAATCTATACATCTGAGGGCCATTGGAGATTCTCTCATGGCAGCCTACTACCACTGTGGCTTCAGTTAAGGAATGTGTATACTTTTATGCATTCTTTTTTTATAATCACTTACTTATGCTGAAAATCCTGCAGTAGAGCAGGAATTCCTCATGCCTTTAAGCTCTTTCTGTCATTCATTCTTTCATTCATAGAGACATTTGCTTTTCACCATCCTCTGCCGTTTTTGTGTTTTCCCCGATTTGTGTGCGCTGTGAAATGCTGCAGATCTGAACCTGAGCTGGAAGGAGGTGGGAAGTCACACCATGGGTGTCTCTGGAAGGTGAAGTGGCCTTCACGTGCCACTAGATGGTGGTTATCCCATCCAAACACGGGGATGCTGCAGAGGGCAGGCACCGTGCCCAAGGCTATGGCAAGCCTTTTCAGCACTGGTCACCCAGCAGTTGTGTCTTGTTTCATCTGTTCCTGCAAAAACTTTACAGGCCAAAATAGTCACTGCAAAGGGAGCAGGGATGGAAGGGGACTTTTTATTTGTTTTTGTGTTCTGGAGCTTCTTAGTCATGGCCAGCTGTAGCTCATGGGAGACATTCCAGCAGTGTGTGAACATTTATTCAGAGATAAACTTTTACTGGCTTTATAGGAAGAATGGGAGATTTGAATAAGGATATTGCTGAAGTGTTATCCCAATTATCAAATACGAGATATTTTCCTCTTGATGTTGAAAGGATCTTCCAGGGCCACATAAGGAATTGTGAGTAGAATGGCTCTCAGCAGCCAGATTATTAAAATTGGATAGATGCTGCTATTAATCTGATGAACAGGATACTCCTTGCATGCTTTGGGAAGTCATGTAAGATGCTGAGAAATCTGGCATTATGAGGTTCAAAATGTACTTTGCAGAACCACGTTGCCTGGCATTTTGACATGTAATTATGACAGAAATTTGTAGTTGTTTGTTTTCATTTGGCTTGGAGTATGGCCTTTGCTCTTAGAATACTGGACCATGGTTAAGGGCTTGCAGCTATTTGGGGTCAGCCTCTGCTTTTTGATGGCATGTGAAGGGTAACTTTGTGCATGACCAGATGTGATCTGTCTGACTTGTTGTGGCTCACAAGCCACTGTATGAACCCCAGCCCTTACAGAAAGGTTCTTGTCTCATCTCCGTGGTGAGTCAAGCAAAGCTGTCATGATGCTCAACCAAAGTGGAGAAGCTGTCTGAATCAATTAGTAGGGCCAAAGAAATCAATGAGAAATCAAATATTGAGGGTATCAGTGACATGCCTTGGAAAACCAGAATTGTCACTGGATTAGATTGCTGTAGTAAAGCAAGATCTGCCTGTGACATTTGTCTCTTCAAAGTGCTGCTGGACCCCAAAGTGGTGCTTTAGGAGCTGCGTCAGTGGTGGATGCATGGAGCTTTAAGCTCTTTCTGTAGAGGAAAATATGGGAAAGATAGTCCTCCCCATGGAGACAGGATGTGGGAAGAACACTGGTATGAGCTGCTGACCCACTGCTTATCCATTCTATTAGAAATCTGATCCAGCAGCAGCCAGCTGAACATCACTAATTTTGCTTTGGCACAAAAACTTACTGATGTGCCAGTACTATACACCTGAGGAGGCTCCAGGTATTTTACTGGAATAATTGTTACTCTGTAGACACTGTAGATCCCTTTTCCTTCCTATTTTGTGGCTCCTCTCTAAGTCTTCCTCCTCACTTGTGTGCTGGGGGCAGGCTCTTGGTGATGGTGAGGGGGAAAGAAGTCCCTCCTGCACAGCACAGTATTTGCAGTCTCATCATGCTTGGCTCCCAGATGCTGACCAAAGTCCTCCTGGTGCATTTTCTGCACAAAATTTGACCTTACCTTTACGAGTCCATTGCCCTTCATGTAGGTAGAGGGGCTGTGTAGAGGTGATTGCTCACCACTGTGTAACCCTTTGCTTTGAGTACTTCCAATCCAGTTCCTTCAGTTTTCCCCCCCTTGAAGTTTCCCTCAGTCAACCTATATGAAATGGAGGATGAAATTTATTATCTTATGACACGGTTACAGCACAATGCTAAGAACACCAAGATTGTGGGTTCCTTACTTAAGAGTTGGAGTCCATGATCCTTGTGGGTCCCTTCTAACTTATTCTGTGAATCTGCAAGTCTATGCTGTGCTGTTGACAATAATCATACTAACTTTCACATCTGCTGTAAGTTGTGGCATCTCTGGAGAGACTGATGAGGAACAGATACTTGTCTTTGGGGACGGGCTCATACTGTATTGAGAGGGAAGGCAGCACTGGACAGTGGCAGGGAAATAAAGCATCAGATAGTCCTTTGAGAGAAACAGTGATGATTGTGTGTGCTGGGTGAGGCAGGGATCCCACCATGTGCTCCTACCATCAAAGACTGTCAGATATTGTGCATCCAGGGGCAGAAGTGAGGCATCAGCTGTTACTTGCCTTGTTTTGCAGCCTAACACCCAGTGGTGCAGTTGGGCACATGCACTTTTGTGCTCCACAGCACAGATGTGTTTCCTGCATGTGTGGAGCATGAAAAATATCCCATGGCAGAGGGGGCCAGGGGCTGAGGGCTGTCTGTGCAAACAGCATCAAGTCCTTCCACGTCTGTATGTTGTCAGGAGGAATCATGACATAAAGTCAGTACTCAGAAGCACTCTGGCCCACCTCTTCCTGACAGAGGTCTGCTATAAAATTGAATTCTTCTGTTAAGAGAATTCATAAGAATGAAGGCCTTTCTCTCATGTTTGTGCCCCTTTGTGCTCATTTTCTGCAAACAGCCCATGATTAATTTGCACTGGCTGCAAATGTTCACAGAAAATGGATTTCACTAGTTTCTGGGCACGGGTGTGGACACGCACATAGTACGCACTGGTATGTTTGCAATACTAGTGCTGCACTGCCATTCTGTACATGGCTGCTGTGTAGCAGCTCTGTGTGTCCCCTCCATCTGCAGCGATAATGCCTGCAATTGTGTAAGGCCAGACCTTGTAATTCTCAGCCCTGGAAAAGCAAAGCCTCCAGAGCAGCTCCCATTCTCTCTGTGCTCTGTGTATGTGTGTGGATGGGCCCTGCTGCTCGCCAGTGTACTGACTCCCTGCCCACAGGGAAGGCTGTTGGTGTTGCCAACACCCCAGATTCCCTTGGAACAAACCAAACTGACACATACCTGCCTGCCTGCCCTGGAATTGTGTTGTGCACCTATACCTGTGTCAGACCAACATACTTCAGGCTGGCCTCTGCCACAGGCAGCCCCCCATTATTCATGGACAATTCATCCAGAACTGATGCTCCTCCTCAGTGTGCAGAGAGTTGCAACACTGAGTGGCAAAATGTTCCAGTGCCTATTGTCCATTCAGACCCAGAGGAACCTGAAGCACTGGCTGTATTCAGCAAACCCTTCTGTGGGGCTGTGAGGGTGATTGTCCTCCAATGGCTTCCTGTGATTCCAGCCAGAAGGATGGAGGGGTTCTCCACAGCATCTCTGGGAATTTGTCCCAGACTGGCCAAGCCTGTGCCATCTGTTTTGTGAACTGTTGAGCAATGCTGCAGTCAAAGCACTGACAAAGACAGGAGATGTTCTTGCAGACCAAGACCCAGGAAGGTCAAGGAGACCTGGGAACTTCAGGAATATGAGGCTGGATAAGTCAGGAAAGTCCCCTTGAAGCAGGCAGAGGGCAAGCCCAGGGCTTGTGGACCAAGGTGCTTGTGGAGGCTGTGAGAGCGAGATTAATGCATCTAGGGGTGAAAAATGCAGGGTGAAGGACATGCAGCTGGATTGGCTCAATGGGAGAAACAGTGCGTTAATTTTCTCAGAATAAAGAAAAGAATTAGCCATGCTGGATTTCTGTCCACAACAGAAATGGATTCTTTTGTACTTTCAGTTTCACACATGGGCCCAATCGAATACTCATTGAAGCCAAGAGGAATATTTCTATTGACTTCAATAAACTTCAGATCAGGGCCATAATGAGGTATAACATGATGTGACCAGATTCAACACTATGTAGGTCACCAGCTAAGAAGATAACTGCTTGCTGCAAATAGCAAATATTTCCTATGCCCGTGCTGCTGCTTTCCCACTGCTTTAAGCTAGAACTAAACAGAATAGCTGTTGTCAGATTGATTTCTGGATAAAATGTAGATATTCTGTGCTCATACAGAAACCAGAAACCTGGCAAACACATAGTAACACGGGTATTCATGACACGGAGTGCAAATAAATGTGGATCTGGAGATAGGTGTAGGCAGATGGAATTTGGATAGCCAAAGAATCCCCCCAAAATTACTATGATCTGGAAAAAGTGGAAGAATTGCATGAAGTTGAAACCTGATGCAGAGAGAGTTGCACCAAAATACTTCTCTGAATTTACCAAGAAAGGGGCACCAACTTCTTTTGAAAACCTTAAAGTTTTGCTTTCTGCCTAAGTACACTCCAACTTTGAAAGAGGAATCTTGGGGTTTTTTTTGCGAGGAGCAGCTGGAATGCAACTTCTGAGAGGAGCAAGATACACAATCCGCCTTACAGTACTGGAGTTTGATCTTTGGGAACAATTCTAGCAAAGCCATAAAGTATAACACATTTCTGTCTTAAGAGGACTCACTCCCAAAGTGCAGTTATTGGAGAAGCAGGAGGAAGGAATGAATCTACTAAAAGGTGTCTCTGCCTGTGCCAGGGGTGTTGAAACGAGATGGCCTTTAGGATTGCTCCCAGCCAAAACCATGCAATGGTTCCATGAACTGCAGGACCGTATGCTTGGTCCTGGTCCCCAGAGTGTGAGAAATACGTTTTTTCTTGGGAAACCTTTGGGTAGACAGAGGCTGTTGAGCATCTGAAAATACTCTGACACTTTTATTGAGAAATGCAGAGCTAATATTTGTTTGTGTCTTCCCAATACTTCATGTTGTCCAGAAACAGTGAAAATTATGAAAATTATTCATGGATAGTTTGAAGAACCAAATCTTTTCTCAATCTGCCACTTGCAGGAATGATTTGAGCATTCCAAGGCAACCTCATAACCATGGCTGTATTAATGAAAAAGAAGTTAAAAAGGAAAACGGAACAATAACATGTGGCTCAATAAATGTACACAAATACAAAACTGAGAAAAAATAAAGACAAAGGAAGAGGTGAAGCAGAACCTAGCAATGCTCTGCCAGCTCTGCAGGAGTCCAGGCAGTAGTGGGTGGGAAGACATGGTGCTGCAGAGTCAGCACCTGAACCATGGTGAGATGCACCCCCAGGGGCCCGAGGTGGTGATAAGGGGTTGTGGCATTCAGGATGATTTTGAGGGTGGCTGTGTTGCCCCCATGCCTTCCCTCAGGCCATGCTCCTGGCAGCTGGGTGGGCTGCCCTGGCTGCTGGTGCTGATGCTGGTGCCAGCTTGGGGCAGGGGCTGCTGGCAGGCAGTGCCTGCTCATCCTCAATCTGCTGACCCTGTGAGCCTCTGTACCCACAAAGAAGAGAACGAGAGGGTGGGTGCTGGCACTGCAGAGAGGAGCAGGGAGCAAGGGCAGCTCTCTGGCTTTTACAGCTGAAATCTCCCCTGTTCCAGGCCACAGCCTTACTGGTGGGAGGGGAAGAAAATTCCAACTCTAAAATCAAGCCTAGGAGAGCACATCAGGAGACAAAAAGCCTTCCCCTATTTACTCTCAGTAGACTATCAAACAACACCAGGCTATTAATTTGGCTTTTGAGTCTTCACTAAAGCCCATAAAAGCGCACAGTTGTCAAATGGAGTTCATTTTAATTTCCTTTCAATCACAGTAAATTATTCAGGTGATAAATCAGCTGGGGCAGCCTCCTGACTGTAATAGAAACCCTAATTCCTGGCTAATTATCCAGCCCATTGCTGCCAGCAGATCAATACCCCTACCGAATGGAAAGGGCGTGGGGTCCAGGCAGGCAGGATGGTGGAGGGACAGCAGCTGGGAGCACAGGCACCCATGACCCCTGCCCTGTGCAGGGGCTGCAGGGGAAACAGCTGTGCTCCTGCTGCTCGGTAGGATGGGGCAACTGGCCCCTCGCTGCAGTTGTTGATTCCCTGGGTGCTGGGCTTTGCTGCTCATCCCCATGGTAAGCCATGTCAAGGGGCTGGGTGGTGTGGGAATGAGCTTCTCCCACCTGGGTAGTGCATGTTTATGCTGTGGGGGTGTACCCCCACCTACTGCAGCCCTCTCTGCCAGCCAGTTGTGCCCTTTAAAGATTACTCAGAAGGATATCTCAGGCTGGCAATATTTCTTCTCGTCCAGTAGAACCTTTCAATAATAGTAAAAACTAAACAGGTAAACAAAAGATGAGAGGACCAGGGCTCAGCTCTAACATGGAGTGCTTCAGTGGGACAGCACAGCAACCTCTGGGACATAACAGTAGCACTTACCCCCATCTCCTTTTGTGAGGTGTTTTTTCTGGAGCTGCTCCATGCACAAAGCCTCAAGACTATGCATATTGAGCCTCAAGACGATGCTGTCAGCTGCTGTCTCCAGTTCAGCATCACCAAGTTATTCTGCAAAAGTGTCTGGTAGAGCTCCACCATCTTTCTCAGATGCTCTCATGCTATACCTGTGCTGCTGTAGAGGCTGAAGCCTCCTCAGGACAGAGTGTCTTCTCTGAGCCCTATGTCCCTTCCTCACATTGCTGGAGATGCAGAGGGGTGCACCACCTTCTCCTTTGGCTGTGCTCTGGTTTACATTGAAAAAGGAGAAAACAACCGGCTGTAGTGTTTCTTCCTGGTAGAATCAACTTTTTCTTCGAGTAGCAAGGCTTTTCTTTTGAAATAGCAGCAGAAAGCACCGCTCCTTTGGCCAGTACCTCCTCTTTGCATACCTGCTCCTTTGCCCTTCCTTGTGAGCCTTTTTTTGTGCATGAGCTTCTGAAGACCGCACAGAATTTGTGCATATGCCACCTTGTTGTGTCGTGTTGTGGTGGGTGGTGACAGTCACAGCAGATTTTGTTGTATGACAGCTGTGTGTATTCTGTGTGACAGTGGGGCTTTGGAGGCAAAGAGTTTTCTGGGGAAGGAGCATGACAGGAACCATGTATTCAGCAAACATCTTCCTGCATCAACATCATCCTTGTGAAAAGCAACCCTGCAGCTCTCAGGGGCAGCAGAGGATGTCTGGGAGCGTCTGGAATTGAAATGGCTGGTCTTTGAGAAAGCAAGAGAGGTGGGAAGAAGGGCAGGTGGATAATCCAGGGGTTGCCCACTCTCCAGTCTCGCACAGAGATGGGGATACCCTGCAGCCCCACTGCAGCTCAATGCCCAATGCCCCTTCCCAGAGGTCCCCCCTGTAGAAGCAGGTGGTGACCAGCTTTCCCAGTTTGTCTAGAAGTAGTGGGCAGCCTGGGGTCAGGATTTCTCCTGCAGACTTTCCCAGGAGGTGGCAGGGAGCATTTCCTGCCGTCTGCAATACCTTGGGAGCAGGACCATGCTGAAGAGAAGCTGCTGGTAGAGGAGAGACCTGGGGTTTCACTGCACACAGCCTGCTGTGATGGCAGTCAATGCAATGAGACCAAGCCGGGGAAGAGTAACAGCACATACATTTCAGGAATTTCAGGGTAAATTTGAAAGACTGGAGCTCTCTTACTGCCTGTTACAGTGTTAGGGAAGCCTCAGTGATGGCTGGAGCTGATGCAAATGATGCTTCTCTCCTACTCTGAGCACTGGGGTTTCTGGGCTGCATTCCCCAACTAACATGACTCTGTCTGGGCACTGTCTCTGTCTCCAGGGTTGCCAAGTGTGAGTCCTTTTCCTACACAGGGGAGTCCTTGTCACCTCCTCCTCCCCCCTTTGACCATCAAATAGGAGGAATCCCAAAATACCAAGGTAGACAGCTCCTTTGAGAATTGCATTGTATTCCTGGTTTTAAACATCTCCTTTTTTCCTCCTGACTGCTCTCAAATATGATTACATGTAAAAATATGAATTCATAAGTTAAAGGAAAGTCCAGTCTTGCTGTGGCTTGTGCTCCCACATCTCCTTTGTCCTTGTCTCTTTTCTCTTTGCTCTGCAAAAGCTGGGGGATGTCTTCTCCCCCTGGCAGGCTCCCCACATTTTGCGCAGGCTTGTGCAGAGATAATGTTGGTGACATGTAGCATGGTCAGCAGCTGGCCAAGGCAGACCAGCCCTCCCCTGCTCTGGAAGCTCCTCAGGGACGAGGATACCACTGAGAAGGAGAGTGGTGTGCTTTTTCCCTGAGAGCCCAGTGTCTTGATTGGAAAGGCAGGTGTCTGCAAGGAAGGTGGAAACCTCCCTCAGAATGGAAACAGTATGACCTCCTTCCCTCCAAATTATTATACCTTTGAAATTAAGGGGCTTTAAGGGAAAGATATGAGAAAAGGAATAGCAGTTCTTTACTAGTGTGTGTGTGTAAAACAAGGCAAACAAACGCCAAGATCAGCACCAACAAACAAGCAGACCCGCAGACCCACAGCCCCGGTCGCAGCCTGCTCCTGGCGGCACTTTCCCCTGGGTGCAGTGCCGGGCACAGCCAGCAGGGGCGCTGCTGGCTCCCGGCCGGGCGGGGGTGTGGGGATTCCTCCAGGCCTGCAGGGGGCGCTGTGGCGCGGGCGCGGCTGCGTCTCTCCACACGGGGAATGGCGGGCGGCCTGGATGGAAAGCAGGGCTGAAGCAGGAACCTCAGAGCGGCAGGTGGGGCAGCAGGGACCAGCAGGTTCCAGAGTAGCAAATGAAAGGTATCAGAAACTGCACAGCTGTAACAGGAGCTGCGGGGGTGTCCCAGCAGGGAGGGGGTGCTGGGTTGTAGTGTAGTGAAAAACGCGGAGCAGTGGCAGAGAAACGGCAGGGCTGGGCAGCGGCAGCCGGGCTCCTGAACACGGCAGGGAGAGGCTCCCTGGGAGGGCTCCTGGGGTTTCCCCTGAGGCACCCGAGTGGATGGAAAGGGTTGTTGTTTTAGTGGGGCCAGGCGTTGATAAGCTCCCAGTGCAACTGCCGCTCTTACGAGCGGCTTCACTCACGGTAGGAGAAGGCAGCAGGAGACGAAGCCCTGTGGTAGTGGTGAATTCTCCTCACAGTGACCAGAGCCTCTCTCCCCTCCAATGTCCAGAGCAAGAGAGTGAGGAGCTGAGCCCAGTCCCCCCCGCTCCTGCAAAAATCTCACGGTATCTCTGCCCATCCAAAGAGAAATCCCCCCCAGGTAAGAAAGTAGCCAGCTGCACCTTCCTGCACCTTGGCCATTTCTTTTGTCTCTTAAGTACCAGTTGTTGTTCTCTCTTAGAGAAAGAAAGAAACAAAAGGAAAAAATACTAACACCTCAGGAAAGTGTTTGGAAATTGCAGCCATAGCACCATTCCTGTTGGTTTATGCTGAAAGGGGATGTTTTTCCAGACACCCAGTTTAATCTCAGCACCTTCCACCTGCTTTACAGCCAGAGCTTAGTGACTACATGGAACACAACATCTTGCAAAGGCAGCAGGTGATCTCCAGAAGATTTTCTATGGCTTGTAAGTGTGATAGAGAGTTAGGAAATCTAAGAAAAGCTTTCCCCACTTGTTATCCAGACAGAAGTGTTCACATTTCTTCGAAATTTTGGAACCAGCATTGAGTAATTGCATCTCTTTGTTTATTGTGTGTTTCACAATAAATAATTTTCTTTCATTTTTAGTTTAGAGAGATAAACAAGGCTCTTCATCAATATCAGACAATGTAATGTAACAGCACTAGTTGGCCAGTTATGTCACAATTGACCAACCTCCTCATATCTATGTTGGCCCTAAAAGACAAGGAAGGACAACTCTGTGAGTGAGCACACTTGCCTGTTGATTTAACTAGTGCCTGGACTATTCAGATTATATTTAAGGTGAAGGGCTTGCACCAACTTTTGAAGAATGGAACAAGACTTCTCTACTTAGTCCTCAGTAAATGTCTGGATCCCACAGGCTTCGACAAGTTTCAAGAACATTTTCTAGTCTTATTTGGAAATCACTGCTGTTTTACAGTCATTCTGTTGGCTTTCTCTAAATCTGCCCATCACCTTATAATTGACAAAGATGGAAGTACACTCCCTTGAAGAACCTGATGTGCTAAAGCATCTCTAAAGGCGTCAAACTCTTCATGAGAGTCCACAGTGGGGACACAACAGACGGGGCATGAACGGATGCAGGAGAGGCTCTGCAGGGTCTGAAGTTGTGCAGTCTCTGTCTGTGGTGATTTTCAAGACCCACCTAGATGAACCCTTGAGCTGCATGGCCTGGCTCCATAGCTGGCCCTATTTTGTGGGATCTCTGAAACTTCCTTCCAACCCGGGTCATCCCACTACCTTGCTGCTCAGCTACTTTATTCATTCCAGATGTAATGATGTGTTTAAGGAAAACGTTTGTGTGGCTGCAACGAAAAGTGTCATTAGTGTGGAAGAGCAGCACTGGTTCACTCAGTGTATAGGATGAGATGGAGGGTTGTTTGGCATGCAGCGCTGTGAGAAATGATGCCCACTTTTAAAATTTCAAAGGTTTGTTAAACCATAACAAAATACAACAAAAGGACTGAATAAAGAAAAAGGAACAGTGCACTGGGAGCGCAGGACTGGCCGCAATGTGCTCAAAATGGCTGCTCCATCTTTTGTACCCCTGGTGTTGCATCAGCCAACTGTGGCCCCTCCCAAAGTCTGTCAGTCAGCTCTTCACCGTCCATCAGTGGAGACTCCTTTCTTGAAACTTGATTGGAGGTCAGGTGTTGTCATGCTGTGCCCCCTAGCAACAGGCCTCCCCTAATTCCCACCTGCGCCAGGGAAGGGGAACATGCCCTCCCTCCACATGTGTGGGACAACCCAGTCTGTCCAGAAGGGACAATACAGGGGAGGAAAGGGGACTATGGGGAGAAGAGAGGACATCTAAACAACCAAGTACAGTAACATAACTAGACATAAATGAAACTTCTTTTAACACACAGGCAATATCCATCCCCTAATTGCAAGAGCCAACCTATCTATAACAGTGCCAAGGAGTCTGAGAACCTTGCTCAGTGCAGAGGCTGGGTTTTCAAAAGAATGCCATAGTTTTGGGTTGCCTTTTTTTTCAGTATGGGATTGAACAAAACAACTCACACCAGTGTCTGAATGATGACAATAAGCAGTTGTGGCGTTAAGCCACTTCCAGACAAAAGGGACTGATTAAAAATTCCTCTCTGCTCATAAGAATAATGATTGCTTAGAATTTTTTTGCAGAAGAATTTTCCAAACAAACAAACAAACAAATAAACAAAAAAACCCCCAAACACCCTGAAACCTGAGATAACTCCTGCACTAAGAAAGTAGATTAACGTGTAGGGGCATGATCCTACACCCTCTGCTCCTCTCAGCCTAAAAACAGAATGAAATAAGGGCAAAATTGGAGAGGCAAGGGTTCCTCCTGAAAATCCCCTTCAGGCTCAGGGCTGACCTCAGGTCTGAGTCAGTCCAGATAAGTCAGGTACAAAGGGCTGAAGGAGAACGAGGTCCTGGAGATGATGAGTGCATCCCTGCAATAGGAGCTATGGAGTGAAGCCAGGCAGAAGAGCTGCACTTGTCAGATGCTCTGTTAGGCTTGGAGTATTTCACTGGTCATTAGGACCTCTCTAAATAATTGAAACACAGGATTAAGTAACGAACTGAATGATGTTACACAACAAATTGTCATCAGATTATGTACCTGATGAATGACTTTCAGGCATTGTCAAACTGTGAGGCTGGGGAGCAGTGGGAGATTTTGCTGATTGCACATCCCCTGTGTGTGTGTTTTTGTTCCAGTGATTCTTTGGTTTCTGTGACTGAAGAGGAAATTTTGAAAATATAACCCCAAATACCTCTCTGGCATAAGAACTGGAGTAGCTTTTGGGGTGGAAGAAGTGCTCAAGTAAATACTGGTGGTGGGGTCCATTCTGTTTGCCTGACACTCTTTGCTTGTGGTCATGCTCCACTGCATGTGTGGTGTCCAGGCATCTTCTGCAGTTTTAGCAGCAGAATAGTGATTATTACACCAGTGTGCCTGGTTGAACCTGTCTTTCCAATAGAAAATGTTTTGATAAAATCTGAAATGTTTCACTAAAACCTGTCGTTTTTGAAGATTTTTCTGTATAGAAGATCTGTCACTGGAAGCCTATCATGATAGTGGGGCATCCAGCACCAACAGGTTCTGTGTGTCATCAGACAGAGTCTCTTTACTTGGAGCCAGCACCCGATAGGTACCCTGACTTGTCAGCTTATTTCTGTTTTGCTTACTTTTTTATACCAATATGCAGGAAACTTCTGGTGTTCTTAGGTATATGTCTGAAGATGAGGAGCCCATTCCCCTGCCCCATGGTAGGGCAGACAGAATGTTTGTTCCTGAGGTGGGGAATGCTCTTCTGCCCCAGTCTCCAGCACCTTGTCCTGGAGCCTTCACACTCTGGACCTATTGCTGGTCAGATTTGGTTGTCAGTGGGCCTCAGATAATTAGTCAAGGGGAAAAACAGGTCAAGATTTACCCCACAGGATGGGTGGGGTTCTGTGCCTATTCATTCTTGCTGAATGTCACATCAAAGCAAGCACTACATCACTCTCCTCATGTTCCCTTGTCCAGGGCCCCCATTTGCATGAGGCATGCCTGCAGCATACATGAAGGGCAAGGAGCATCTCCTCCACTCCACATTCCTAGCAGCCATCGTGACACCTTTTGTTTTCACACTCTGGTTAAGATATCCAAGCCAGTCACTTTGTCTGTTGTCACTGAACAGTTTGTTCAGTTCCTGCTGGGTCTCTAATCCCATGCCTCCAAGGACATGCAATCAGAAAGTGCTGCATAATGCTTCTGAAACAACATTTGCACTTACAGAATCACAGATTTGTTAAAATTGGAAAAGACCTTTAGGATCAAATCCAACTGTCAGCCCAGGACCACCACCATATTAATCATTAAACTATGTCCTCACCCATATCCACATGTTCTTTGAACATTTCCAGGGATGGTGACTCCACCATATCCCTGGGCACCCTGTTCCAGCGATTTACAAACCTTTCCATAGTATTTTTTTTCCTAATATCCTACCTTTTCCTATATTTCCCATGTCCCCAGGCACAGAACCATACAATCATTTAGATTGGAAAAGACCCTTAAGATTTCTGGCTTTTCCATAAACATGCTATAATGAAAGCTGGCCTGCAATACTGTGGCCCTTTGCCATTTAGTTCAGGTATGGGTGAAGAAATTAAAGAAGAGCTTTGGAAAATGATGGGACTTTTGTTTAATGTGTTTTTTTAAGTTTGTTTTTGCCTTT
>VWZS01008622.1:33133-51486 GCA_013397075.1 Rhabdornis inornatus | reverse complement strand
TTTTTTTTCTTAATAAGATCAGTTCCATACTGGGGATATGATAGGGAATTCAGCATTGTAGGGAAAGTTTCCACCCCAAAAATGGAAGGCAGAAGGCTCCTGGCCTCCACAGGATCACCAGACTCAAGGGACACCAGCAGGAGAAACAAAAGTCTTTTGGAAAATGAAGGAAGTGTGTCACTTGGTGTTTGGCTTCGAAATACAGGAGTTCATAGGTTGACATGGATTTGTTCAGCTTGGACTTTGCAACATGCCACAAAAGAGCAACCGCTGTGGCTTTCTCTATTGGCTTTCCCCTGGGTAAAGTTTTGGTGCCCTTGTAGGTGCAGTGACAGCAGGGGCTTTGGCTACCCATGAGGCTTGGACCCTGGTAATGTGCTGCTTTGGTAATCGCACCACTTTGTGACCAGTGTGTTGTACACAATGTTTAATATGATACAAAATATGCCATTACAGGATTCTCAGATGGCATTTGTGAAACACCTTTGGGTGGTTCATGTGAAAGCATTACATAAATACCAACTCTTCTTGAAAATTTGCACAAGACTTCTCAAGCGTGAGGAGCCATTGGCGAATTGGATTGAAGATGTGGCAATAGTGGTGCCAGCCTTACACTCAGTGTGCATTCACATTTCTGATTCCATAAGGAAACACTTGACTGTGCTGATGGTTGTGTTTCCTTCTCTGCACAGTCATGCTTAGTGCTTCAGTGGAAGCAGAGGAGCCACCATGGTGGAAGATTGTACCTTTTCCCTCCTCCTCTGGCTGAAATTGTTAGTGTTGAGAGGGAAAGTGTCCAGTTCCTACCCTGAGAAACAGCATATTTTAACAACATCTTGTAGCAATTAGAGGCACAAAAGCCTAAATTTTGTGCTAGGTTGATAAACTGCTTTTCCACCAGGGCAGGTTGTGCTACACTTTATTTCAGTTGTGTGTCTTGTGCTTTCCTGTGCCTCGTGCTTTACGGTGCCTCCTTTTTAGCATTGCACATAGGATGGTGGAGGCTGCTGAGAGAATTCAGTTGGTGCTGGCGTGAGAGCAGGTGGTGGGGAGAGGGCAGGAAAGGGGGGAAGAAGGGAAATGACCCATGTAAGTCTGTGGGAAAGCAGGAGAGGGCTGCCCTGGGAGGAGGAGGAAGGCTGCAGAGAGGAGGACTGGAGAGAAGAAATTGGAGGGGTGGGGCAGTTACAGGCACTGGTGTTGCAACACTGGAACTGGGAGCAGGCTCCTACGAAATCTGTTTTGGAGTTTCTCAGTAAACTGAACTGGGAGACTCCAGCATGGAGACAGAAAGGAAGAGCCTGTGCAGGATTGGGCAGTGCTCATGACGGTGGCTGGCGGCTTAGGTGAGTCATGCTATCATTTTGTGTCCTGCAGGAGACACAGCAAGGTTTGTATTTTACAGAGAGGTGCCAGAGTTGTTGAGGACAAATATGTGATGTTGAAACTAGCAAATCCTGGTGAAAACAGGTTGGCTTTGCCACTGTGGCGGTGTTGATGTTTCTGTTCATCCAGGTGCTTGTTAGTGGCAAGGTGAGGCTGAAATCTGGAAAGCCACCTCAGCTCATTGTGTACATTTACCACTCTTGGGCTGGCCTTACATGGTTTTCGGTGGAGACTTCTTTTTGAAAACCAAAGGAAGTTTATGGCTCCTGAGGACATAGTTTAGTGGTGGCCTAGGCAGTGTTGAATTAACTGTTGGACTCATTGATCTTAGAAAGCTTCTCATTCTCAATGATTCATGATTCTGAGAAAGTCCACTGGCCATTTCTGCCCCTGCTGAACATTGGGGACTACAATGGCCCATGAGGTGCTTGCTTGGAAAACACACATCTGAGCATCTGCAGGTCTCTGCTCTCTTCCCATCAGACCTTCCCAGAGATCCGAGGACAGCAGGCATGAGGGATTGCCCAGCAGGGATTTGACAGACTGACAGGTCCATCGAGCCCAGGCACTGCACACACTACTCAGGCATTGCTTTTGTTCAGCCTGCTACCTCTGACTAAGAAACAATATTAAAAACATATCCAGCAGCCAGCATGGGCAGTGTTCTGTGCTGCTGCTCCGTGGGGTTTTGCTGCTCACTATGGGCAGCCTCACTGGCATGTGCGTGTGCATGACTGTGCGCATGGGTGTGATTTACTGGCCTGTGCAATGCCACATGTCTTTAAAATTATAGTGCCCGTTTCCTGCTGAAATAATTTCTACATAGAGAGGCTCCTATTACAGCAAGAGGAGCATGGACGTCATGATTTATTATTATTTATGGTCCCAGGGTCTTGTTTATGCACGATGGGTTAGGTGCTCAGGATAGAAATGCCATTATGCAAATGACATTGAATGTCCTTACTGAGCCTAAATAATTTTTGTGTTGGACGATTAAACCTCATCTGTTATTGATATGGGCTGCAGTCGGGCTATTAAAGAGTCCCAACAGTACTTACTCCCAGTAATGGGAAAATTGAGAGGAAGAGGCTAAACAATTGCCTCAAGTGTGCTGTGATTGTCTGGTAGGAGTGGAACATAACGAACCCCCTGAATGGAAATCGTGTTTACTACTTAGGGATAAATAAAAAGAGAGAACATGCAATAAATTGTGCTTTGTGATCTGAATTGGCGCACCAGAGAATTTGCGTTCTTTCAATTTACTTATTTATTTGATTTTTTTTTTTTTCCGGGGGTGGAGGGGGCAGTGCGATTGGGATGTAGGTACTGCAAGCGGCCAGGAAGGATTCCTGCAGTGTGTGCCCCTGGCCGAGTGGCTGGGGAGAGCTGTCCTCCTCGGAGCTGCACCGATGCTGCGCCGTCCGCTTTGACACAGCTGTGCAGTCACATTTTGATCAGTGTTGATAGCTTATGAATTCCAAAATTGACAAAATTTACAGAAAAATGAGGATAATCCATCTTCCTTAGCAGCCTGTCAGGAGCTGGCTATACTTCATAATCTTCAATTACAGATGCTATTTTCAGACATTTACATGCAGATATTAGAACAAAATGAAAATGAGAAACAAAGAGTGAATGGAAATGCAGCTATTTATATGTATAAAAGAAAAACAACAGGTAAATTCTAGGCATTTAGATTGGATTTGGGTGTCCCTTTGGAAAATCTGAGAATAGCTGCACCCACTTATGAATTGCACTGTGGAAATGTGAAATGTAGTATATCGTTTCCCATATGCAGATAATGTGAAGATTGGGTCAAAAACAGGTCAGTTATTTTGAAGTATGAGGGTAAATGTGTTCATGGCAGGGTGCACGAGCTAATTCTCACTGCCTTCAAAGGAATGTCTAGGGATATGTACAATCCTAATTGGATTTGGGCTAAAATGAAGCACAGCCGTTAACTTTTTATAAACAAATACGTATTGTGAAAGGGAGATTCAGAAACACTCACTTTAAACTGAGGGGAAAAGGTTGTACCACTGAAATCAAAGTTCCATGTTCTGTGAGACAGCAATGAGCCCAATGTTGCTGAAAACAAAGAGAAACTAGAGTTTGGCCCCAATTAGGTGTGTAAATACCATTTGCTCCAAAGTCGGATTGGTTTTGTTGTCAGCAGTGGCCAGTGCAGGGAATATCATGTAAATTGTTAAATGGCTGGTGGCTGGCAAGCAGCAGTGGTGAGACTTTGATGTATAGGTTTCTGGGAGCCTTTCCCACCCACATCGGGGGTGGCTGAGGAAGAGGGCATTAGGCTGGATTTTCCATTCCCGTGAAATTCCAGGCAGAGCAGCAGTGGTGCCTGTGCAGCTGCAAGTGGTGCTGGGTTTCTGAAAGCCTGGGGAGATTAATTAGAGCTGCTTTGGATTAAACTCTTTGAACCATATCTAATGTTACAAATTTTTTCCCTTTGTCAGGCTGAGGTACAGGTTTCTGTGGACAGTCTGCCTGGCGTGTGCCACTTTTGCCTCAATGTATTAATTAATTTTAAAATATTAAGATGTGATAACTTGGAGATATTTGGTATGAGGTCTGGCTTGCTGCTGCCATCAGGGGTGAGCAGGGAGTGTGGTGGATGTGATCTGGGAGACAACACTGTGCCTTTCAGGGACCTCAGTGTTTTGGTTTTCTTTTTGGCAATGAAAGCTCCTGATGCACCATCTCTGTCAGGAAGGAAACATGGTCAGTGAGAAGGCAGACTATGCTCTGAAGCCCCAGGCTGGCACTTTGTACTGATGGTCTGAGCTCCTGTTGAGCTGCTGTTGCTGCTGCTGCTGCTGCATCCTGAGCAGCATTGTGGGCCTAGGGGCAGCTGTGCCAGTGGCAGGAGAACACAGAAGGTGTTGTTTCATGCCTGCGTGGTGTTCTGATTTGGAAAATACAGCAGATGCAAAAAGCAACATGTGCAAGTCCCAGTGGACCCCAGCTGGCTCATTTTAATGGCCATTTGCCCTGTGCGGCAGACAGCTCTTGTCTTTCTTTGCTTGGTGCAGTCTCTTCAGCAGCGTTGTGGGGTCTGTGCCCCACAAAAGGGATGAGGTGGAAAGGGGATACATTTGTCTCACACCTCATGGGTCGCAGCAGTGCTGCAGGGCTCATTCCAGCCTCTGACAGCTCCCTGACATTCCCCCATTGGTACCCAAGAACCAGGCTGTTTCAGGGAGCGGCCTTGCTCTACTGCGTGTCCATCTTTTCCTGACACTTTAGGATAAAATCCCAGGAAAAACTCGAAGACAATTTCTGTACACATAGGGTGGGTTGACTTTTCGGTACATTACGCTCAGTCATCTTCACCAGAAAAAGCGCAGGGTGAAGCTGGTTATGGTCTGCCTCTCTGCTTTACTGTAGTGCAGGAGGTTTGAAAACAGTTATTAAACCCTCCTGCACCCTTTTTCTTTCCATTTGCCTATCACATCCACCACTCCAAGGGGATTAATAGTTAGAAATTAAGCTTTTGTAATGGAGGTGGATTAGAAACTTCACTTAGAGCAGAAATCTTCCCATTTGCACTTTGTGGAGAAGCCTAATGGGGAGGAACTGTGCAGACCCTGCTGCTGCAAGAGGAGTTGTGCTGCTGGTAATAGATGCACAGAGATTACTCCTGTCCTCACCACTGCAGCCACTGCCCCCGGCTCCTGTCTGCCAGAGCCAAGCCAGAGCAGAGTAGGATAGGGCAGGGGAACACACGAGAGCTGGTCTTGCCCCTCCTTTCAGTTTGTCCTTCTCAGTCTCTCTTTTATATATTCCTCGTTTCACATGTCTGTGTTTTCTCTCCTCCATGCTATGGCAGTGGTGCTCCATGCTGATGAGACAGTGCGTGGTACAACCGCAGGCAGTCATTTTTCAGGTAATTTCTAGGGTAATGAACACCCGTCTCTTGCTTTTTCACCTACCAAGCAGAAGGTCAGGCTTCCTGCTGCACGAGGAGGGACCCCTGGCCATGATGGTCATTCCAGGCTGTTTCTCACCAGCAGCAGTGCCAGCTCACCAGTGCAGGAGCCAAGTCTGAGATCCCTTCTGCTGCTCCCACCCTAAGCAGCTGGAGAAGCTCTTGGGAAGGGTCAGCAGGAGGGTTCAGTAGGAGGGTCTCAGTGGGGCCATGGGGTGAGGGACTGCTCCATGAGTGCTGCCTTCCCCTGGGGTTTCCTTTCATCTCCAGATGGGGTGCCTGAAGGGAAGAGATCTGCCTGGGGGGAATGGAAAGAGGGGACACCACTGTACCCCTCATGAGTAGTTCAACACCCAGCACTGTGAGCCCACAGTGTCAGAGAGGTTTTTGCTTTCTTAGGGGGTTCTAGAGTCTCCTGGCCCCTCCATGGGGATGGGGAGAGCTGTGGCAGTACCCATGGTCTGGTTTTAGGGTGAAGGCTCATCTGCTGTTCACCTCTGATGCCCCACCCCTTGGGGGTCAGAAGATGCCTCTGCTGACCATCACCTCCCTGCAGTGCCTTGCTGTTGGCAGCACTATGTTTCCTTTCCTGCCCACAGGCAAATGCTGATCACTGCCACTGTGCCAGCCCACTGCTGGCCCTGATCCCACTGCTTTTTGGTGTGAACTGTAACTGTAGAGGTGGATGTAATGTGTGGGGGTCGCTCCTCCACTGGGAGTGCATGATGAGAGGGGAGTCAGCAGTCAGAAGGGCTGCCCCTCAGCCTGCACTTCTCTGCCTCAGTGCTGGAGGCAGTGGTCAGTGCTTGCTCCATGTAGCTGCTAGTGTTCAGCTGATGGGGGTTCCAAGGAGGGATTTGGGCACAGTAAAGTAGCTGGAAAATCCCTTAAAATCCCAATATTTTTACCTCAGGGAGAAGTTGCTGGGCCATTGCAAAAGACATGCAGCTCCCATCTGCAGGAAGTTATTGGGACCAAAAGCAGAGGAGGACCCCAAATCTCCCTTTTGCACATCTTCAGCTTACTCCTACCACAGTGCTGCTTGGCTATGGGCTCTCCATCTGCACTCTGCTGCTCACAGTAATGCTCCCAGTCCCTCTGGTCTGCAGATGTCGTTCCATGGTTTGGGGTTGTGCCGCTGCATATTGCGCTAGCTCACCATGGTGCAGTGGAAGAGCACCATGGAAGAGCACAGGCTACCTCTGTTGTGACCCATGCCAGGTTATGCTACGCTCTGGTAGCTCTTGCTTTACACTAGAACTGGTCAGTTCCAAGCTCAGACAGCTACTCATGGCTCATTGGCATGATGCTTCTAGGTCATTACAGTTAAAAGTCCTAACTCTGGTCCTGTTTCTCCCAGGGTGAGCTCCTTGGACTCCTGAAGGGAAGCAAGCTATGGAGTTAGGCATTCCCATATCTGAGAATTGCAGTTGAGAGCTCAGGCTGGTTCCAGTTGAGTTTGTAGTTTGGGATGTGCACCTCCATTCCTCAGTCCCCTTATGTGACCCAGCCTGTGGCAGGTGTCCCATTCCAGGTGTATGCTTCCTCCCAAACTACAGGTGTGCAGCTCTCACTTTGTAATTGGGAAGTCACATTCACTCTCTGGCTGTTGGGAGTGCTGGATTAGCACCCCATGGGAGGATCCAAAGAGATTTTCTAGTCTTAATAGGGCGTGGTTATGGCTTTCATAGAGCAACATGGGTGAATTCAGGCATCCTTCCCAAAGGATTTGTGTGTGCTTTTCTAGAGATACCAGAAATACCAAACAGCAGCACACAAGGACAGGTTTTTCCTCTGCTATGCTGCCAGCCCATCCATGCTTGTGCATCACCAGCTGCATGGGATGTCTCTGCAGGGCTATTGTTTCTCTGATGTTTTGTCAGATTATGGTTTTGGAGAAAGGAAAAATCTAGCAGTGCCTCCATATATACATGTACCCTGCGTAGGGGAAAGGTGGGGTTGGAGACTCAGGAAAACATGGAATGGTGTGGGAAGGCTGAAAAATGCATTGTGGTGTGATGCCAAATGAGAAGAAGGAGCTTTGATTACACCTCTAGGAAGGAGGAAGGTTGGGACCATTGTGGGCATCCTCTGCAGAGGAGGGAGGTTCCCATGGCTGTCCTCTCCTAGGTGCACAAGCGGGGATCAGTCAGAGGTGTGGGTGTCTTTGAGGCAGTGGTGGTAGGTAAAAAGGCCTTGGTGCATGACAGCAAGGCAAAAGTGAGGGCACAAAGGGTGTTGGAGGAGGCATGAGCTGAGAACAGTACAACTTTAGTGCAAAGGTTATGTAGGATCCTAGGAGACAAGTCAGAGGCCTCTGGTGCATGGGCTGGGTGCAGGATAAGGGTGGGCAGTCGCTGGTCCCTGGTAAATGTATTTTGCATGCTCATCTGCAAGAGGTTTGTATGGCGGATCCTTCAAGGTGACAGGCTGTACTCCTGCCTCATGCAAGTGGTGTCTGCAGAAAACACATGTTTAATACGCAGAACTGTTAATACAGGATTATCCATGTAAGTTAACATCTGTTTGAGTGAGACCTGAGCTATAGAGACACCAGCAGGTACTCCTGGCCAAAGTGCTGAGTCAGTGGCAAGCACCAGATTATGTGCTGGATTCTCAGAGAAACTTGCAGGAAAGAAAAGGATGTATTCATTCAGATCAGCTTTTGTTTCCTTAAAAAACCAAAACCAACCAACCAACCAACCAAACATTAACTTATTTTGATGCCATATCCCTGGAACTGTTCGAGGTCTAGTTGGATGAGGCCTTGAACAACCTGGTCTAGTGGAAGGTGTCCCTGGCTGTGGTAGGGAGTAGCATAAGTTGGTCTTTAAGGTATCTTCCAATCCAAACCAGTATGGGATTCTGTGTTTTTCTGAGTTTTATTTTGGTTGCTCCACAAAACCTCCATGTGATCCTGGGTTCATCTGCATTTCTTCATCTCTGCATGGCTTCTGCATTGACGTAATCTTCAGGAATTCCTTAGAGATTGGCATCACAATGGCTGCTCTTCAGTCTACCTGTTCCTGTTGCAGTTCTTTATTTGAAGTCAATCTCCAGTTGATATGGGCATGACTGCCATCTCACAAATAAGGGATTAAAACTTAAAGGGCAGGAAGCAGGGAACAGAGAACTTTGAAAGAAAACTTCCCAGATTTGTGGAAATGATCCTGACAGTAAGACATCATTGAAAAAGGGCAAATGAAGATAAGCTTTGTGCCATGTGCAAATACATCCGTTAGATGCATGCATTGGCCTCATTGGCTATAGAATGTTGTAGCTACAGAGACTGATCAGTTATAGGACACAAACACTCTGATTTCTGAGGATCTGTGCTTGCTTACTATAGCCTCTTTCAGGTAATGAGATTAAGAAATTATTTGGAAATGGCAGTGTCCTTATCACAGTCAGGTGATTTATTTTTAAATAACTTGGATTTAGTAACAGTTAGCTACAAATGCATCCATTAGGCAAACTCTTATATATACACACACCTTTTCTTTCCCCGTTGGATGATGAAGAAATGCAACATTCCCAAGAAAAGGGAAACAGGAAAACCTGTTCTCACCTTCTTGTTAGTGCATGTCCCCCCAAGTGCCAACTCTGAAATGTGGAGAGTGTGGAGGTTAAGAGGCATAAACATTTTTCCCTAACAAGAAAGTAGCTTGCATTTGGCAAGTAATCTACAAATTTTCCTCTTTCAGGAAAGCCTTGTTACATATTAATGAGTTTGGTTTTGGTGTTATAAAGAAAACCTATTTTGGTGTTCTCTGAGAACACTGGCGATAAGCACCCACCCACTTATTGAACAGTTTGAATGTTGAGAGGCCCAGGGTAAATGGACATTGCCTTTAACACTGGCTGAACAAAGGATTTTTGACTTCTGTATTGCATCTACTTTCTGACGGCACAGGCAAAAAAAGCTCTTGATTAATAAATTTATTGCCACTAAAATATCTTTTGTTTCTTTTTGCAGGCAACTGAATACTCAGCCATGGCGTCACTAGCTGGTGGATTGGATGACATGAAGGCCAATATAACCAGCCCTACTTCTGCAGATTTGGGAGCAAGTGTTCCTGGGCCTCAGTCCTATCCTATTGTCACAGGTAAATTATTTTCAAACACTGATAAGTAGCTTGAATTCTCTGTACCTTCGTAGTGCATGATGAGGTCCTTTATGGAAGAATTGTGTCAGATGTGGAGTCATTTGCTCAAAAAGTCTCTTTTTGAATGTGATTTCACAGGAGCTGTTGTTGAAAGACAGCTGCATGGCTTCTGTAAATCGTTTGTGTTTGTTTGTAACTAACAGATGGAGCATCTATCCCTCTTGTTCAGGAAAGGATTTGCCCTTCCACCCCAAAAGTACATCCTGAATACCAACGCATCACTGAAAAGTAGAATGCTTACCTCTGCTTTTGGGCTTCGGTGCTCATTTTTCATAAATACACCTTGTATGTCTGACTGACTGGAGTTTTTATGACAGTTCAAACTAGCCTGAATTTTGGAAGCTCATTTTGTACCATTTCTGAATTGTACCTGTGCACTAATGTTGAGCATTTAAATGAAAAGCAAAAGGCTGTTTGTTCAAGGAATGCCAAATCATCTGCATTTATTCACCAGGTGTAGAACAAGAGTTAAGCAACAGATAGAGTCTGATAAATGCTTTGGCCACCTATTTATTTTGAACCGACCCCATTGCTTGCAAGGAAATTGGCCAAATGGTAAGCAAATTCTTAAATTGTGTCCCAAATTAGTTGTGCAAATAAGAAAAAAGGAGGGCTTTTAAAATTTAAGTCTCTGTGTTTGAAATGAATGTTAGCTCTGTGTGTTACTGCTTTGTCTAATCAGTGCAAATTTTATTGGATTTTCTCTGTTTTGACAAAGATTGGACATAATGCTTTATTTTGTAGCTACAATGGAAGATTATACTGTTTTTTGTGAAGCATTACTATGTCTTTAAAGCCTAACAATCTCGTCTAGCAGAGGAGTTTTGAAACCAAGTGTTGTCACCAAGTTTTAACCCAGTACAGCATCAGTCTGTGGCTTTTCTTGATAAAGTTTAGGAGGATTCAAAAGAGATTGGAGAGCTAAAGAAATACATGTGTACTTCAAAGTGGGAGAGGAGAGGCTTCTTTTAATCTGTCTAGTTCTGAAGGGTGGTTTGAGTGTTGGACTCATAGATACAAAAGGTGTATAGGGGTGGATGGATGAACAGAAAGAGAGACTTCTGGAGGTGTATGGCTTGTAAGATGTAAGGAGATAGAGACTGATAGAGATGTATCTATGTTCATTAGGAGTCTGTGATGGAACCAGTGTTATCTAATATCTTCATCAGTGACACAGAGGCATCACAGGCACCCTCAGCAGATTTGCAGGGGACACCAGGCTGAGAGTGCAGTAGCACCCCTGAAAGACAGGGCCATCCAAGAGGGACGGAAAAGGTCTAGAAGTTAATGGGGAGTCTCATGAGGTTTAAAAAGGCCAGAAGCTGAGGCTGCACCTGGGTTGGGGCTACTCCCAGGATAAACCAGGCAGGGGACAAATAGACTGAGAGCAGCCCTAGGAGAAGGACTTGTGGGTGCTGGCCCTGAAGAACTGGCTCTGTCCTGGCCATGTGTGCTGGGAGCCAGAAACCCTCCCTGTGCTGGGCTGAGCCCCAGAGTGGGCAGCAGGGGAGGGGGATTCTGCCCCTCTGCCCTGCTCAGGTGGGACCCCACCTGCAGAGCTCCTCCAGCCCTGAGACCAGGACAGGCAGGAAGGACGTGGAGCTGCTGGAGCCAGTCCTGAGGAGGCATCCTAATCAGCCAGAGGGCTGGAACACCTCTGCTATGAGGAAAGGCTGAGAGATTTGGACTTTTTCAGGCTGGAGAAAAGAAGGCTTTGGAGTGATCTAACTGCAGCCTCTGTCATCTTCTAAGGGACTGCTCATCCAGGATTTACACCTGGCACAAATGAGGTTCAGCCAAGAGCTCTTCTGGCTGGTACATCAGCAGCACTTCTTTTTTTACGCTGGTTTAAGCACTTCTCACATGTCTCTCATTGCTACTTCCTTAGAGTGTTATGAGCTGATTGATAACATTTGTTAGAGTAAAACCTACTACGGAGGTGATGCTGCAGAGTTCAAATGGATTTCACAGAGGTTCTCCCTGTGATGTTACCTACACTTGAGCAAAAGTTGCAAATGTTAAATTTACTAGTTCTCCTGAAAAACATGGAGCAAGCTTTAAGAACAGCAGGTTCTAGAAAAAAACCTGCCATTAGTCTTAAATATGTCAGAGTGACAGCTACAATGGAACATATTTTTCAAGACACTGAGTATTTATATCTTTAATTTGACAGTACTGTAGAGTTTTCTATCAACAGCATTCATAAAACGTAGATTTACATGAGCATATCGAAAGTCTTCTAAAACCTATGCCTTTTGATAGATTTTTGGAGGAAGTTGTCCGCCTGCTATACGTTCATTTTCTTTCTTAATAGCCATAGGAATTGTTTTTGTACCGGTCATGCTCTGGAAATCCCCATCACGATCTCAGCCTGTATTGTATGCCTGAGTCATGCTCCCTGCTCTGAGGCTTCCTGAGAAGCTGAAAGGGATGTTGTGAGAAGCAGGAAGGATTCAGTAGCAAGCTATACTTTGTAATGGGCAAGGCATGTCCATTACAGTACATTTCCTGGTGCATTTCTCAGTGTAGTTCTAGACAGATTACTCTATTTTCTCCCCAAATGTAAGTAATCTTTTCAGTCACAACTCTTTTCCCAGCCTGTTTCCTTCGTGGGACAGGAAATTTGGAAAAGGAGACACATTTATTAACCCAATTTCCCCTGTATGCATATTGCCATGGGACTTCCATCTGTGGTAGGTAACTCTGAAACAGGAGCTGGGAAATGGTGCACAATGGTGCTTATGAGTGCAAGGTCCAGCAAATGTCTGCTCGCACACCACCTACTCTGCCTTCTCAGAGCTTTTTTGGTGGTCTGTGGTCTGACCAAACCTGTGGTAAAATCCAGTGATTGGTTTAGTGTTCTGTGGCTGGGATGGGCAGGGGACAAAGGTGATAAGTACGGTAACAAACCCTGGAGGAAGATCAGCTGTGTGTCAGCCCCACTTCAGTACTAAGGCCCTTACTCATGAGAGAAATCCTGCCACAACCACCTCCTGGTCCTTGGCCCCGGTTCAGAAGAGCCTAAGCCTCACAGATCCATGACAGCATTTTCCATGTGAACTGCTCCTCACTGGAGTAGGAATAGCCAGCCTTTCCTCTGGTCTGCTCTTGAAATTCGGGAAGTTGCATTGCTTTTAACTTCTTCACCTTTTTTTGAGTGTTTCCACTCTTTCTTGTTTCATACAGGCTGTCCTGTGGTGAACAAACTCAGAGAATGAAGCTGAAAGCCTTGGGGGGCAATACGTTTTAGCATGCTAGGTAGTGTGTTTTCCACTGTAAAAGTGAGGGTTAACTGGATAAAAGTCCAGCAAATGTCCAAAGTCTGTGTTTGGTGGTGTTAATGCCTTGAGGTTGATCTCACTTCTGTGTTGACTTTCCAGATTATAAATAATTTTGTAACAGCTTCAGTGTCATGAGACCAAGAGCTGCTTAAAACACTGTCAAATGAGTTATGGTATCCAGAGCAGCTGGTGGAAAAACTGGTGGGAAACTGGTGGGAAACACCTCTTCTGCTGGGAACTCTTCTGGTTGTGTGTGGAGCAGAGCTGTGAACACAATTGCATGGTGTTTCAACACAGAATGGGGCTATTGGTAAGGCTGAAAAGTGGATAAATAACTTGAAATATGAAAACCAGGAGTTTGAGCCAGGAACACTTATGTCCTTTCTATAGCTGTATCTGCTGTTCAAGCTAAGTAATTTCTTATGAGAAATTCTAGAGTAGTCTGGGCTGCCATATGTGAAGAGAACTTAGACTATTTCATGTTGTCAGTCTTAAACCTGTAAGATTATAAAAGAATTTAATGGAAATAAGTCTGAGAATGGAGCTACAATTACAGTTCTTCATTGCTCTTGTTACCAGGTTGTGGTGTGGGTGGCAAAGCAATGTTGAGATTTGAGATGGCAAAGATCCTCTGTGCAGTTGTTGGTAGAAAAAAATGTTACATTTCTCTCTCTTAGCCAGCTGGCAGATCCAAACATATGGGATAGATCTTGAAAGTGAAAGGATTGCTCAAACATTGGCATTCATGCTAGTGCTTGCTGCTAAGGAGAAATGTAGTTAGAGGTATCAGTACTGCGTTGTCCACCACCTCTGTTGTGTTGTGGATCACCAGCAAAATCTCTGATTTGAGAACCACTTGCTTTCTTTGCATTGTTTTTATGCCACATTAAATAGTAAGTTTAAAAAATGCCTTCTATCACTGCATGCTGCCACAGCCTATAAATGCTCTCTCCATTTGCAGGCCAATGACATAGGCCTGGCATATTGCTGCTGTTGTCAGCAGTTTCCAAGCAGCCTGTGATTGTTACTAATTACCTCCAGATGCATTTTCCCTGCTTTGAATTGCTGATTTCAGCGCGGTTGGTGTCACTTTGAGAGGACAAAGCCATGTTAAACTTATATCTTTATGTGGCTCTCCAATACTGTGCTGGGGGCAGACTGATGAACCTGCAGCAGCCTGGCTGTGTCCAGCAGCAGAGTCAGTATTTTCTTACAGAGCCACGAGTGGCTGTCAACCAGCCTCACTTCACCCAGGGGCAGAGAAGCATCATTTACTGGACTGGGCTCTGATGGGAACTCTGTATCACTCCATTAAAAGAAGTCACAGACGAAAGTTTTGTCAGTGGGCTTTTTGTCTAGCAAATGCTGGAGTAGAAGAGCCTGGTGTTCTTCCATGTTGGGACATCACTATCCTGGACTCACCTGTTCTTCCTCATGTGCAGGGAGAGACCAAGACTCTGCCAAGTATGGACAAGCTCTGTCTTATCCTCTGCATTCAAACTTGCAGCCGCAGCTTGGAGTGTTACATTCCTTGCCTCTTTTTGTGGTCGGCCTTGTAGACAATGGTTCTGGAGAGTCAAATCCATGGACTTTGCTGCCCACTTTGTATGCACATCAAAATGTGAGAAAAGAGAACAAGAGCAGGATCAGAGTCAGTTTATTAATTGGAGGGATGAAGAAGGAGAGACATTCTCAATGGCTGTCATCTTAGTTACCTGCTCTGGCTTGTATTGCTGGACTCTGCTGCCAGACATAGGTGATTCCGGATATGAAGCTGAACTGAACATAGAGCAGACTCCTCCACCCCTGGGAAGATCAGCCTGACCTTTTCATTACTATAGATCTTAGGTGTACTGAACATCTTAGGTATAGTATATTGTGGCAGGTAGTTAGCTATTCATAGGTGGCACAGATCTGTGGCTAATGCAGGTACCAGGGATATGTTTAGCAGCCCATATTCCTGGAATAATATTCAGTTTTTGCAGTTAGGGAACACAGTTGCTAAAATGGGATAACTGCAGGCCAAAAGACAAGATGTTTCTTGCTACTGTTCTATGGTGACATGCAGTGCTCAGTTGGCCTCTCAACAAGTCCTAAGTTTTCCTTGGGACTGCTCAGTCTCATCTGTTCCCTGAGTCTTCATGCTATTTTGTTTGTGCCATCATGATGTAACTGGAATTTATGAACCACTGTTTTGCCAGGTTTTGATGAATGGAAGGTATTATTGGTCCCTTCTGAAACTATGCATGACATGGTGGAACTGCAGTTGGACAGGACAGTGCCAAAATCAAATTGTTTGCCACCAGCATGAATTCTGATGTCCTCAATAGGAAGAAAGAAGTCACTACTCTAAAATCCCAGGCTGATCTCTTGCCAGGATTAAACATTAATATATTTCAGCACTTAGTTCAATGCAATCCAAAAGGACTTTCTTGTTTTTTTGACAAGGGAACAAGTGGCAGTAGGATGCAGATCACTTCCAGAAGAGTGGCAACATATCTTTCTCAGCCTGTGGATGGAGGATTCATCTGAGCAACCCTAGAAACTACTCTTTGGCTGGAGGAGTCTGGGGAAACTCCCCTGACTCCACAGGATAGAGCTTAGGTGTTGAATTTGGACTCAACACCTACATTTTAGCATAACCAAGTTAGCTGGGCTGGGTGAACTCCAGAATTACTTTCTAATCTCAGCTACCCTGTGTTTCTGTGGTTGGCTGTGTGCTTCCATGCTTCTGGGTAGGAGCTGTGTGTCCCTGTTTTCTTGGTGGGTTTGTGCCCAGGGTGACTCTAGGGCAGCCTGCAGTCCATGTTACTGGGACCACTGGTACCTTCTGAGGGTCTGTCTGTACCAGACTGGGCATGAAAATGGAGTAGGTGGGTAAGGAAGCTTTCTCACAATTTTTTTTGCTTTTTGTATGTGAGTTTAGGGAAACGTTTTAGAGATACCACAAAACATGGAAGGAAAATATGGATGTTTTGCTTTCCTTTGTTTCATTTTTGGGGGCAGTGGTTTTGCATCTTTATATCTATTTCGTTTTTTCAGTCAGAGAGTCATTTAGACTGGGAAAGGTCTCCAAGATCATCAAGTCCAACCACTAATCCAGCACTTCCAAGTCTATGATTAGCAATGTCTCCAAATGCCTATATGTAATTTAAATCCCTCCAGGGACATCACTGCTGTGGACAGCCTGTTTCAGTGCCTGACAGCACTTTCAGTGCAGAAAATTTCCCTGATGTCCAATCTAAGCCTCCCCTGGTGCAACTTGAGGCTGTTTCATTTTGTCCTGTTGCTTTCTAGTAACCAGGAAAAGATATCAGCCTTCCAACTCTTTCCCTAGGATTCTTGTTCTGACTGAATCTCTCTGATGAAGATTGTAAGAGTCTAGTTCCTCTGCTAATGGCTGGGAGAGTGTAAGCAGAAGAGAGGACATTTGGGTTGTGTAAACATCCTGAAATCTGGCCTATTTCTTTTTATGGCTTTGGAAATCAGGAGTCTTAGGGGTGCAGAAGAAAAACTAAGAGTTCAGTCTTAATAGTATGTGGTGAGGTATGCACATCCAGGTAGAACATTTAACCAGTGTGGATAGGTGAGGTGGAATGTGGTCACAGACTGAAGCCTTTGGCCCACGAAGGAAGGAAAGGCTTTCTTTCTGTGCTGGGTCTTGGCTGCATTCTGGATCCCACATCAGAACAAAGTCACAGCCTCTTTCCAAACTCCACCTTCTCTTTGATTTTTAGTTTTGCTGTACTTAAGACTAAAGTTTAATTCTGCTGCCTGAACCTAGTGCTGGCAGGAGCCAACGAAGGAATGCTTTTCCTCTGTCTCGAGCCTTACTTGATCTGCCTCTTTTGGACCATTTTTGATAGTCATCTGAGACAACTAAGTATTTTTTGTGAAAATACTGTCTGACTGAAACAATAATGTGACATTTAGTGGAAAACAAAACTCCCAATAGATGCCTTTGAGGAATACATAATGAAATAGAACTTTTCTCTCCTTCGTGGACACCTGATGTTTACAGCGAAGACTACTATTATTTTAGAGGTGCAAAAATGTGATACAGGGTTAGTATTCATTACAAGAAGTAAAAAAGTGCCTTAATAATGATGGGAAAGGCATTGTGAAATCTGCTGGTGGCAGCTCCTGGTGGAGAAAGAGGATGTTTATTTTAACTTGTATATTACTGTAGTCAAAAAGATTGAACCTAAGAATCTCCCATCTAGTTGATTCAGCAGTTGTAGGTTGCTTTTTTCTCATGAATTCAAGTCTAAATCCAGATCTTGCTGACCACAATGACAAACCTGGTTTCATTAGGAAACACTATTTGTCCCTTAAACAAATTTGCTACTTTTAAACATTTACTACTTTGTGTTTTGAGAGTGACTGGGACGAAAATGTTGTAAAAAGAAGATTTGGTGAGGAGGATGATAGTTAAGTGACTTTGCAACTGGAAACACCAAGGCCTGGAGAATAAGAGTGTGGGAAAACATAATCTATGGTCTTTATCCTCTCTCTTTTCTGAGAAGTAAAATTTCTGTGTAGAGATAACATAGGTGTTTGTGGACACCTGGAGGCCCTCTCTCAGACATTCTTGAGCTCCCTGTCTTGGCAGAGACATAAAAGCAGAGCTCATAAAAGCACAGAGGAAATTCACAGCATTGTGAAGTGTTGCACAGGCCTGTTGATCTGGGAACAGCCCACACTCTTTTTGCCCCTGCTAAGATGAAAGCTTACCAGTGTATTTGTCCCTGTTGTGCCAGCATGGTGATGAAATAAATCTACTCTTTACACTTCAGCTGTGGATTTTGGCCCCCTTGGTTACCTGCATATATTTGATTCTCAGAGTGACACAGCACTGGGCTCTCTCTGCTGATGTCTCACTGTTCAGGAGGTCCATGGCAGGTCCCTGTAGCAAGATCTCCAGGTGGAAAGGAGATAACACCTGCAGAAGGTGACTTGTCCGAAGAATTTCTGTATATAAGGTTAGGGATTCTCGTCAGGATGTGCCTGTTGCTTTCCAATGGCTATTGAGGGAATGAGGAGTGCTTGGTTTAAGCTGGACCTGTGTCGGTGGGATGGATCTTCCCTGGAGAGAGAAAGAAGAGTCACCTGAAGTTTCTGGGGAAGAGTTGTTATCCAGCTGATAGTCAGCAGCAGTTTTACAGCTGTGCTTTCACTAGCTGAATGCAAGGATTTAAATTATTTTGATTTAAAATATTTTAAAATATTTGCATTTTTTCAATGAAAATTTATTCACTATTCACCCCAAGACATTCAGGTTTTTTTCTCTTTTTTCCCCACTTCTCTCTGAGGAAATATTTCCCCAAACCAGTTTGGTAAAGGACTGCTTAAATCTGTTTCCTAGAGGGACCCCATTCAGTTTTCTCCCAAATTTGCCCTAAACCAGAACATATATGTATTTCCTGTTCCAACTCTCTGAAATAAGAGTAATGTAACTTTTTCACAACTCCTTCTCCCTCTCTTTTTCTCTAGCCTCCCATCCCTATCCTCAAATCAGCATGGTTTTGAAGAAAGGAAAGAAAATATTTCGATTTGTTAATATTACATCTTTCT
>VWZS01008622.1:0-33058 GCA_013397075.1 Rhabdornis inornatus | reverse complement strand
TTTTTTTTTGTTGTTGTTGTTGTTGTTGTTTCCTAGTTGTAATAGCAAAAATAAAAAGTCTTTTCCTGTGGCTATGTTTTGGTCATATAATCTGTCCCTACCTGGAAATGATGATCTGTGTTTAAAAATGGAACACAGTCACAGAATTATACTTTAACTTTTGCAGGACTGTTTTGAAGTGCAGATGGGTGTTGGTAGATGGTTTCTAGTGAAGCATTATGCTAAGAGTTACAGCTTAGTTTGTACATTTAACAGATGAAAGTGCAGATGCATTTTCCAATAATCTATCCATCACTCACAATAGGATCTGCCATGTTAAAGACTTGAAAACAGGCCACATAAGCTCCTGTGGAAAGCAGCCAATCTGAAAAACAGAAGTGTAATTTTTAATGACAAGACAGAGTCTAACTGCGACACTGTCGAGTTTTTCAATTTTTATGAATTCTTATCTTGCCATTAAAGAAGGAGTACATTTGAGAAAGCAAACGAGGGCACTTGTACCCCACTAAGACCCAGGCTATTAACTGCCTCTTTTGATGATGTACAGCCTGACTCTGTTGGGAGTTTGGCTGTGGATTTAAATGTTGAATTTAACTATGGTAAACATATTTTGGTGCAAAGCATGTATAATAACAATTTGCATTTACATAGCATCTCTTACTTAAGGATTTTGCGATGTCTAATTAATTAAATCTGTTTCCCTCTGCCCCAAATACCACTGTGGTATGGATAATAAATACAATTTTGAATCAAGCAGCTATAGCAGGAGGATTAAGACAAGAGAGTTCTGGTGCCTTTGTGGTGGTCCTGATTGTGGCAGGCCTGGGGCTTGTTCTGCAAACATGCTGAGCAGCCTCGTCTTGTGCTCACTGTGGTCTGAAACACCCTGAAAAACAACAGGATGTCAAATCAGCCCCACGTTGGTGGGTGGAAAGTGCTCTGCAGGCTTCATGCACCATCTTATGCTAGTGTTTGTGTCCTGGGGCTGCTCACATGGAGCTGTGCCACCCACTGCCATGGCAGCTGGGGGGTTCAGGTGCTCAGGGCTGGCTAGCAGCTTGTAGGGCATCAATGGCCAGTTCAGACCACAGATAAATGCTGAAATCTGTTGTAGAACTCCAATTTGGAAATAATTAAAAAATAAAAAAAAAGAAAGAAAAAGAGAAGAAAGGAAAGCATTTGGATTAACTTAAATGCTTCCTTATTTGCCTTTTCGGCCCACAGCAATAACAAAACATCTGAGAATTTCTGTGGAAGCCACCAAAATGATATTTCCAGTTGACTAGAGGGATGCACTGGCATCTGTGCATCTGCACACCACAAAAATAAAATCTAGTGGCAATCTGAGTCAGGCTGCAGAAGCTGCTTCTAGGTGATTGTTTTGATGACAGTGGTTGAAGACCTCTGAAAGATACTGAGGTGGAATGTGTCCAATGACAATCAGTGGAGCTGAGGAAGGGTCTGGCACACAAGTGTTTTTAGGTGTGGTGAGGGAGCTGGGAAAGGAGCTCAGCCTGGAGAAAAGGAGGCTCAGGGGGAACTTCTGGCTCTCTGCAACCCCCTGACAGGAGGGTGGAGCCAGGTCAGAGTCAGGCTCTGCTCCCGGGGAACAAGAACAGGACAAGAGGACATGGTCTCAAGATACACTAGGGAAGGTTTATACCTTTCCCAGATACTGGGAAAACATCTTCAGTGAAAGGGCTGTTCAACCCTGGCACAGGCTGCCCAGGACGGCAATGGAGTTGCCATCCCTGGAAAGATTTACAAGCCCTGTGGATGTGGCACTTGGGGACCTGGGCTACTGGTGGCCTCAGCACTGCTGGGGAATGGCTGGACTCAGTGATCTTAGAGAGCTCATCTGACCTAAACCATTCTGTTATTCTGACACTGATGATACGTGGCCTTAATTTTCTTAATAGGAGTTAATTCTTAAACAATACCTGACCAGGCGGGAGATTTTGTATTTTCAGTGAATTTACTGTGAGTAATCAGACCAGCAGTTTTGGGAAGTGAGTAGAGGAAATCATAAAAGAGACAGTTCTGGGTCCTTGTGCACCCCTGATCAATGGAGAGCATGCCAGGAGGCCACGTGCTGTGTGCTCACACCTTCCTACCATCCCCTAGAAATGGGAGAATGATTTAATTTTTTTAATCTAGGAGAAGTATGGGAGAAATCTAGGCAGAACTTAAGAGGACTCAAGAAAGAAAAACTGAAAAGTGTAAAGTGTTTCAGGTCATGTTTTAATGATGCTGCAGTGTATTTTTTGAGGAAAGTTATTGTTCTCTATTCTTTGAAAGAACTCTTCCTGTAGTTCTGTCCCTGAAAAACACTGTGTTTGCTAAGAATAGAGATTTTATAAGCTTAGGGGATTTTTTTTTGTTTTGGTTTTGTTCTTACTTTTTTGTTTTTGTGTTTGGTTGGTTTGTTTTGTTTTTTCATAATGAGCCACTGTTTCTGTATGATTTCATGTTACATTAAGGCCAAAAATGTGTGAATTTTGAGTTTTGTATAATTTCTCATAAAAATGTTGAACTGTAATAAAAAATACACAAAAAGAAAAATGCAGCAGAAAAAAAGAAAAATGTCAGTGGCAATTCATCAAAATACAAGTTGCCTGGCCTTGAGCTGCTTGATGGAATTGGCACATCTACCAGCGGTGTGGAATATCACTTGTGGAAGTCCCACAAGAATCAGCAGGGATGGGGACTGCCTGTGCTGCCACAGACTTGACACCTGGCTTGGGATTTTCACACAGATGCGGCTCAAAAGTAAATTCAGCAAAAAGAGTGAAAGGAGTGTTGGGGTCCCTCTGGAGTTTTCTTTCTTTTCATTGTACATTCATTACAACAGTCTGAAATCCTTGAGCTCAGCCCTGTGATGACATTATACCTTTTTTGAGCACTAACTTCTGAAAAAGGCTCGTGTATCAGCAGTATCACTCTAAAGAGGAATATGTGGGTTACCCCCTCCCCAGCTGGCATAATCTCTGGCAGTTGTGGGTCCAGACCTTGTGGTCTCCCCAGTTGGGAGCATCCTGCTGGGGGAAGGATGGTCATTGACCACTGGGACTTAAAGATTGCAAGAGTAGTGAATGGAAGAGTGTGGCGGGGAGACAGCAGGTGCTGCTACAGCTGCACTAATTGCAACGTACGTAAGGGTTGGGGTGATGCTGGGGGCTGTGGATAAGACTGTCGGCAAATCAGGTGTTTGTTGCTAAACAGAGGCCTTGTTTTTGCTCCTTCTGTCCTTGTTAATATTGTTATAACCATGGCATACGGACACAAGCTATTCCCAGGCCTTGGTGAAGCTTTGAACAAGTCTGATAGCTGTTCACACTGTAGGAGAATTGTGTCCTCTGTTGCCTGAGCTGTGTGTGCTAGCCAGTAAAGGTAATCCCGAATGCATCCAGGTCCAGCTTTGCCCCCATGCTGGTGCAGAGAGACCTAAGCTCTCTGGGATAAACACTGAATCAGGGCAAACTATGAACCAATGTTGCTGAGCCAGCTCATTGCCCAACCTAGCCTGGGTGACAGAGCTGCATCTGGCCCCTGAGTTCTCTGGAGAGCATTGCCCATCTCTCCCTGTGGGGCTGCACTGGGGATGGTTATCATGAGAACAAGGGAATGCTGGCAGTAGCAGGGACACACGGGACATACATCACATCTGGAGCACGAACACGGGGTACAGGGTTGCAGAGTACACTTCTGCTTTGTGTGTCTTCACCTGCAGCTGCTGAGGCTGTACCAGGAGGTGATCCATGGATCCCCATGTCCTGCCCCAGAGCATCCCGATGGCTTTGTCCACTCTAGAGCGACCAGTGTTCATTCTGCGGTCAAATGCTTGACCAAAAGAGGTACAGGCAGCTGCTGCAGCCTCTCACTGTAAGGATGCACAGGGCTGCAGAAGTCACATTGGATCTTTTGGGGACATGCAGAGGTGGGATTTTCACCTTATGGCCCGGTGCATCTTGTCCATTGTATAAGGATTCACTCAACAGGTTTGGGGATGCACTGCTGCATCCTCACTACTCAGGAGCCAGATTTTATGCATCTCTTCTGGGGTCTTCACTACATTCAAGCCTTGATACCAACTCAGGTTTTAATGAGACAAGATCTTAAGTTCTTAACTTCTGACTAGGACATCATTGGGCTGTACTGTGACATGGATAAAGCAGCTCTGTGGTGCTGTGTGATACTGCCTCCCTGCTCTGACCAGCATGTGGTGGACAGGAGTGCCTATTCCCTGTGCTTGACCCCTTGGAGGGATGGAAAGCCATAGCTCCTGTGCATGGTGTCACCCAAGGGTTTGTAGACTGTAGAGTTACTTCTATGCTTTTGTCTGCAAGACACTGCCTGCAGACCCTCAGCAAAATTCTCCCTTTGTGTAGTGGCTGCTCTGAGGTCTTCTCGCTGCAGCTGGCTGCTGGTGCAGCAGGGGAAATCCCTCCTTCTGGGTGGACACGTAATGAATTTGCAGTCCTCATGGAGGGGAATGCACCGCCATGGCTGTGGGCACGGTGCTCCACCAGCGCTAACTGCTGTCATCACCTGCATTCCTCTGTCCCCACTATGTGGCATGAAGAGGTTGTAGGCAGCAGGGATCAGGAGTTGCAACACAGGTCTGGGAAAGGAGGGGAGTGAGTGGGACATTTGGCTATCCCTCTGGGACACTGTCCCAGCCTCTCCTGCTGCTTTGCCCAGCATCACACACACCCTGCAGAGAACAGAGCAGCTCTGCCCCCATCATCAGAAGTGCTGTCCTGAATGTACTCTTTTCTCTGACCTTTGTAATTATTCCTGTCCAATCTTTCTTCATGTTTTCTTTTAAATGTTTTCCCCTTTCTTCTCTCCCTCTCTTTTTTCTCCCCTAAAACCCCAGCACTTCTCTCTGGTGTATTGAAAATGTGAGTGAAATTGAAGGCTGGAATGTCTCAAGTCTTTATGATGATGAATGACTTTCACTGCCAAACCTTTTATTGTCTGTGATTTGGAAAGAAGGGAAGCTGATTTATTGTGGCCAACTGTCATGCCATTTAATACAGTTATAAATTCTGACATCATGATGGCCACTGTCAGCTGGGGACCCCTCTGGCCACTCTCCTGCCCCACTTTTGTCCACGGTCACTGTTTTCAGCTGAGGAGCAGGCAGGGAAAAATGTGAGCTGGGAGCTCCCACTTGAAAGGTAATGGCAAAGGACCAAGCAAGCCCCAGGTGTCTCACCCAGACCCAGGGAGGCTGCACAGCCCCCAGCTCTTGGGATGGGTGGAGATGCCCCATGGCCCTGGGCATCACTGCAGCATCTCTCCATCCTCGTGCTCAGGGGTTACTTCAGTCCTGCTTGAATGTGGCAGAAGGGGAATATCATAGGGGGCTTGGAGCAAGATCCCTTTCCACAATCCCTTCTGTTCTCTGGTCTGAACTCACTGGAGGGTGCTTCCCATAAAGTAATCCACATATCGGTTATTTTTTAAACTACATGGCTCATCAGCTGAGGTACATATCTCACTATGTGGGTAGATGCTATCTACCCACTAGGAAGCTCAGAAAGAGGTGGGACTTGGAAATATGAATTTGGTCCTGATGCTTGATGTGGCAGATGAAAAATGCAATTTTGTCTCAAAGTGATTTCAAATGAGATGATTCAGGTTCCTTCAACTAAAGAGAGTAAAACATTTCAAACTTGACAACTGAGAATATTTGGTGGAAAATACTGAAACCCTAATGTGTCAACATTTCCATAGCTTCACTATTTCCATCACAGAATCTGGGTAAAGTGCCTGATTTCAGTTTTTCATCTTATTCCAGGATAAAAAAAGCATTAGTTAAATATCAGAAAAATAGCATGTAGATTGTTGATTTGGACTTCGTTAAACCCTAATTAAGATGTAAAAATTGAGGGTGTAAATATTTCTTCTGTGAGGAGTAGAAAACCGCTCATGACATTAGCAATGATGCTTGGATTGGAAATGCCTCCATCTCAGATTAATTCCAGATGCAGATCATAAATATTGATCTTTGTGAGATGAAAAATTTCAGCATGGGTTTAATGTCACTGCAAAACAGACTGGTGGAAGCTGTTGGATCTTCTTTTTCTCTGTGCTCACGTAGCAAGCTGAATAACCAGTTGTCAGCATACTCATGTCTTGCCATTTCTGGATGCACTAGCAGGCTGCTAGGGTGTGTTCACCCATGTCAGCTTTGACAGGGCTCTGGGCAGGTGTCTGTCTTCATGGGACAGGTAGGACAGTGAAGCCCTGGGTCACCTGGCATCTGGCTGAGCACTGGCAGCCCCTAGCACAGCAGTGCTGCCCTGAGCCTGGCTGGACACTGGCCCTGCAGTGACACGATGTGCCAGGGCATCGTCATCCCTGGGTGCTGGTGAGGGGTGCAAGGGTCTGGCTTGGGACCAAAGGGATTCCCACTGAGGAAAGTGTACATGCTACCTGGGCTTCTCCTTCTGCTCTTGCTGCTCCCAAAAGCCCTCTGGATGTCACTGCTGCCCTTTGCAAGGACAAAGGTGGAAAGCCATGTCCTCCCCTCTCACCTGGTTGCTTGGCTGGATCAGCTTACGTGATCCAGCTTTCCCACACATGGCTGGGAATCATGAAGCTAGGGATCATCCCAGTCCACCAGGACATGGCAGGGACCTGGGGCTCAGCAGCCTGAAGGCTTGCCTGAATTCTAGTACCCTCTCCAGGCCATCCTGTGTAATTCTCAGATCTGGGGGCAGTGTCACCCCAGCTGCCAGGCTGGAAGGAGGAGGAGGTGGGCTGCTCTGCCCCTCCTATATGACATAATATATTGTATCATATTGTCTCACATCATATCATAGTCATACAGATGCTCTGGAGCAACACACCTGTGCCAGCAGGGCCTTCTCATGCAGTTCATGTCTTAGCACAGCACATCCCAGGTAGTGGCAGCCCCACTCGAAGTGGGTGGGCTATCAGGTCATCAGCATTCTCTTCAGGAAGTGACCGTGGTGGCAGCTGGTGGTTCAGGGGCCATCTCCATTTTTTCTCACATAATTCCTTGGTGCCTGGGAGGGTCCCAGAGGTGACTGCACAGCCTGGTATGAGCTCTCTGAGTTGTCCATGGACAGCAAGGTCTTTTAGCCAGGTCTATGGAATGCATCCTAAATTTCTGAGCCCTGCTGAAGGAAGCTATCCCTTGGGAGCAGTGTCTCTGTTCCCAAGGCAGCTACCAGCCTGAGCCAAGGCTCAGGACCCCAGAAATGTGTGGGACCACTCCTCAGGGCTGGCATGCCTCTTTTCATAACTGTTAATAGTTTCTTAAATGGACTGAACACGTGGAGTTGGAAAAAGTTTTGATTTCTATTTCTTGATGAGGCAGAGGTTGGAGGCCAGTCACCTTTCCCCATAGATATCCATTAGTTTTTGGGACCATCCATGCCACCACAGGAAAATGCTAACAATGCTACTTCTCACACTGCAGGTCCTACTGTTTGGTTTTTCCCTTGTAGCTCCAAGGAGTTGTCTGGAATCCTGTTACAGTGAGGAATTTGTAGTGAGAGGAGTTTGTAGAGACAAACTCATGATCCTTCTAGTCTTCTTGATTGCAAAGAGAAGCTGGAAAAAACCTTCTGGGCATTTGCAAAAATCCAAACAGTGCAAAAGAAGAAAAGGGAAAATGTTTTATTTAAATATCTTGTGATACTCAGTCTCCCTCATGATTTTTGTGGGGTGTTTAGCATCTAGCTGTGCATTTACAGGAACAGGGATCCCCCAGACCACAAACTTTTCAAGCTGCTGATCCTCTTGGTCATCCTACATCTTTCCAGCAGCACAGTGATTACTGTGGAGACAGTCTCACCAAGCCTGCTGTGCTGCTCTTATTAGAAGTATTGCTGTGCTGCAGAAGGAAAACAACAATAAAGGGAATATGTTGCCTCTGCATGCGTTAAGAGCACTGATCAAACCACATGAGATCCCATTTCAGACATAATGTGCATTGGAGGGCAAAATTAGATTGAGGAGTAAATGGAGCCTAAAATTTCCATAGCTTTATTCGTCAGAAAGCTGTTTCATTGCGTGGTTTAATTCTGCTCTTTCTTTCATTCAATTGGATGTAGCATGCTGGCTAGAGTACATTTTAGAAATAAGGCAACGAAAAATCCCCTTCTTTAATTTGGCAGTGGTTGTGAGGTGTGTGAGGCTGTTCAGACCTGAGGTGTGAGGTGATATGAAATGTAGAAGCATGTTACTCATCAGCAGAAAAATAGCCAAACTGGCACTTTCTACATTTTAGCAGGAGAAGGTGTTTTGTTTTGGAATTGGTATTTTGTATTTTGGCTTTTGATTTTGGTTTCTTCTAAATTTATTTAATTCTTAACTCTTTAAAGTTGGTTTTATTGTTTCTATTTGAAAGTTTTATTTCATTGCTGCTTGTGAACTACACTGCATGATGCACTTCACCAAAAAAATAACAGTTTGTCCGCTAAATCTGCCATGATGGTCAGCCCATTATTTTTACGTGAGATTTCTTTTCTCTCCCCCTTAAACATATGAGTTTGACAGGAGGTGCTTAACTGGTCTCTCAGATAAGTAGACAGATGGGGTTTTTTGCCTTTGTGGTCAACACTTGATGTCATCTCCAAACTAATGCAAATTGCTGAGGAGAGCACTTGGTGTGCAGTGAATCCCTTCTGAAGGATTGAAAACTGCAGATCAGTATAGCTGGCACCAGTGGTATGACCAGAGCAGGAGGACAAGCCCACGTGTGTCTCCATGTATCCAGACTTCCAGTCCACATCCCCTACTCCATTTCTTTTCCAGAACCTCTGGAAGCTTGTTTGGCTTCCCTCACACTGTTTTAGCAGTTCCCACATCCTAGTTGCCTGCAATTTTGACTCTTCCTGCCTTGCACTGTGAGCCATGGAAATAAGAAGGGGAAGAGGAGCGAATTCCAGGCAGTTTTCCAGTGAAACCCAGTTGAACACCTCCATCATTTTCACTGTTATGTACGCAGAGTCTCATCTTTGAGATCTTGACCAACAGAAGATCCCATCCTGTCAGAATGAGCTGCCTTCCCCTGTTCTTGAAACTTGTCATCTGTGGAGGTGCTTCTTCTCCAGACTGGTGGAGGAACTGACCCCTTGACCAGGAGCCACTGGGAGTTTATTCAGGCTTTGGCTGTTGGGTCCTTGTGCCCTGTAGCCTTTTCTGTGGGTCCCTGCTGAGCACATGCAAGTTCCATCTTTTGGCTGTGGCAAGGCCCTGCAGATCCAACCGTGAAAGTATTCAAGATTTTTACTTTGTTCAGGTCTATTTCATATTAAAAAACCCCAACAAAACCAGACCCACAGAAAATAGACAAACAAAATACCTCCTTAAAAAAACTCCAGATCTGTATAAAGTTTAACAACAGAAAGTACTAAAAAAGGTAAAACTATGCCAGAGCAGTATGCAGTTCTTGGTTGTATTTGTGACACCTTTTGTATCTGTCCTCAGTATCTTAAATTTTACATAGCAAAGTAATTTTAAACTTGACAATGTGATTTAACTTCTTTTTAAAAAGGAAAATCAAATCTAGCATCTTCAGAACTTTTAAAATACAGACTCATTAACTTCTCGGAGTTAAAATGCCCAAATGAACAGCTCTCTGCTTGCATAAACTCCAGGTTTACACAATTCAGGTTGTTAGGACATTTCTGTCTCTTAGTGTAAAGGCTTCATTATTAAAGGTCTTGTCTGGCACTGTCACAAAGGCAAATGTGACATGACGTCTGTGAGCTGCCACCTTCTCCTCCCTGTGTGTCTGTTTGGCCCCTCCTTTGGGAGGGACTGTGCTTTCCAGCGAGGAAGGAGTTCCCAGGGTTTAGACATGCAGGAGTTGTGCAGGAGCATGGACCTGTGTGGGGTTTGCAGGCTGTGCCAGGCAGAGCCAGCCTTGCCCAAAGGATCCTCTTCTGCGGGGTGCTGCTGCAGCTGCTGCAGGATGCCCCATGCAGCTTGTGACCTACTGCTGCTCTGCTGCTCTCCAGGCAGGTGTGGGAGGAGGAGGGCCCTACAAAAGGGGTTTAATGGATCCAGACCACCACGTGCCCTTCCATAAGATCTCATCATCCTTGCTCTTGCCTCCATCTGCCCTCCCTGCATTTTGGTGTCCCTTTGAGAGGTGAAATGTCAGCGATAAAGTTGTGGTGGTGTGCACATGTAATGTGGTGGGATTGTCTCCATCATTCTGCCATGCATCCCATGCATCCCCACACCTCCCCACATCCCTCCACACCTGGAGCTGTGAGCACCTGAGATCCAGGCCATGCCTTGCCCTGCCCCAGACACTGGTGGGCCTGCTAGCCCCAGCTGGGCTCGACAAAGAGAAACCTTGCAAGGCATGAAGATTTATCATGGACTAGGGAAAGGCTAAAGGATGGTGATGCATTTTAGTGTGTGGCTAGTTGTTGACCACACAAGAATTAGGGTGAGGGTGAGTTCTTGCAAAGATGTTGTCTGCCTGGAGTATTTTCACTGTTTTCCACACATGTCCTCTCCAATACACTGTGAGTATGTGCATTGAATGAAGGGGTCAACCCGTGGAATTCTAACCTTGCATGTGTTACAGGAGGGACAAGAGAAGCAGGTGGACTTTGAAGATCAAGGTGGATGATGGTGCAGCTCAGCTCAGATCTGCAGAAAAAACTTTCACATCCTAGCAACCCTAAAAAGTATGTGGCAAGCTGGAATACTGAGTTGTTTATAGGGTGCAAGAGTTCTGTGGCAGCACAGAAGAAGGAGTTTTATGCAGCAGGACAAGGAGATGGTGCAGAGGGGCCAGGACTGAGGGCAGAGCACTCTGTAGCTCCAGGACTCTTTCTTAGGAATAACAGAGAAAACATACTGGGGTGTTCGCCTGTACTTTCCCACTGCATTTTTGCTCTGAGAGAAAACATTGGTCTTCCTTCCTTTCTCTTTTACCTGTCCTGGCTCTCTTTTAAAATTGTAATTGGGTCTATAGAAAAAGTAGCAGAGACACCTGCTATGAAAGGCAGCTTTGGAGTCCTCTGACATCTGCTACTGCTTTGCAGATGAGGAGAAAAACAGACCCACATCTGCAGCCCCTGTTTCAGTGCAGTGTGCTTAATCTGAATTTTATGGCTCTGATAGCAGATTACAGTGCCACTGTCATGAGCCCTTGCAGCCCCAGTCACAGTGGACACTGTGCATTTCAATACCTCCTCCACTAATCTTTCCCCCACTGCTCCCATTCCCTGGCTGCTAATTTCACGCAGGCACTTAAACATGATGGATAATTGTGTTCTGCTTATCAATGTTTAATTTAAGGGCTGTTCCGTCTGACCTGAATGCCCTCTGCAAGAGCTGTGCCTCATTATTGATTTCATGGTCATACCTGTGACATTACCTGCTTTGTAGGAAGTAGACTTTGACATTCCTGTGAGGCTTTGGCAGCCAGAGCTAATTGTCAGAAGAATAATCGAGTCAGCAAAATCATTACAGGTGATCTGTATGTTACCACTGTTTTATCTGCCTCTAATTAGGTGCAGGAGAAGTAACTCATCACAGTAAGCACACCACACTGGTTTGATGTCCACAAATAGAGCAAGATGAGCACAGGAGGGGAGTTATTCATTAACCACAGCGATTCAGTGTGTTGGAGTCCTGTGCTGGTGACGTCTCTTTTCCCAGTGGAATAGCATGGAATGCTGTACTGCAGGCATCCATGGGATACAGAGTCTGAGTGACTTTTGGGAGGACTGAATGTTGGGGCATGTGCTCAGTAGCTTTGGACCCAAGGCAGTAATGACTGAGCTGCTGCTGTGGAGCAGTATTTGGTATGTGATAAACCCAGGTAGCTTTTTTAGGACATGTTTTTGTCTTGTTTGGGTGCTCCACTGCCCCATGCTGCTGCCCTGGGCACACCCTGGGTGATACACACACATCCCCAACTGGCAAAGGGAGCAAGGGCCAATTGGTGGAATTCACCAAGACTTTTCCTGATAACAGCATTGTGCATTTGATCAAAACATGTTCTTTGGGATAACAGTTGAAACAACCAGGTTAGCATGATCAAGTTCTTCACTGAGCAGAAGAAAAAGAGCTTTTATAAGTGGAAACTGGATTTTCCAGAATAGAAGTCACTGTTGGTAACCAGTTTCACTGAAATAGGCTAGAAATTTGGGCTTGCTTCCCAGAGATGAACTGGCACCCAGAAAGCATCTCTGCCAATTACTTTTTTTGTTCTGGTGTTAAGCAATGGCATCCCTTCCTAAAGGCACCACAGCTTCCTCATATCTGGGGTAGCAGGTGCCTGGTATGGCAGGACGGCTGCCAAAGCCCACCAAAGAGAGACCAACATGTGCAGGCTCCTAGGGCCAGCAGTCCTCTGGGGTCCTGGCAGCAGAACAGCACCAGTACAGGTCCCTTCCTCTGCCACCAGTGTTTGCAGGTACTTGACAAAGGAGGTGCTGTGTGACAGGACCAGAAACGTGACCACGGAGGGGTGCCATCCTCCTGCCATCGCAACGTGGAGTCCTAGAGACCATGCAAGGTCATTTTGAAGAGAGCACAGTCTAAAGCCAAGTGCATCCTTCTGGGAGGCCTTTTGGAAGTGGTTTATCAATTCTGGGTGCCCTGGTGCAGCTGGTGCCCTGCTGCAGCTGCTATGTGGCATCCCTCCATGGAACTAGCATAAGGATTCCTTGCACACAGAGGCTGCCAGGCAAGGAGCTGTAGAACCCCAGACTGAACGGGATGGTGCTTGGAAGCACCTGCCCAGCTCATTGCACAGCTCTATGGGCTGGTGTGGCAGCATCTCTTCATCTCCACTTAGCCTAGTGCAAACCTGGATTTTTAAAAATAGTTTCCTGGAAAGACATGAAGAGTCAAGTGAGGCAGCATCCTCTGTGTGAATCTGGGGCGGAGGGCTCTGATCTGTGCTGGTGGACAGGTCTGTGGGGAATCTGGTTTGGGCAAGGATGCCTGGGGTGGAGCCTAGGGCAATGCTGGTTCTCTGCTGGGTGGAGCACTCTGGTGCTTGGTGGTACCCTGTGTAATTTCAGACAGTGGTGTGTGCTACCTAGGGTGGCCATTTCAGATTGGTTGATGTCTTGTAATGATACATGCAAGGAGAGTGGGAATGCAGGAGGACTCACCAGCACTGCTGGACTGGCTTTCCCAGTATTGCAGACCTTTTGGTATTGACTCTGACTCTGAAGAGGTGGCGTTACCCCATTAACCCAGAGCACTGCCTCATTCTTGACCATGCTCCTGAGTTGGTGGCAATCACACACCTGCTGTGAGCATGGGGCGGGGGGCAAAGGCCTGGCTTCTCGTGGTGCAGACCATGGTGCAGAGCGGAGAGGAAAATCACCAGCCCCGCTGCTGGCTGTGAGACAGTGGCAAAGAGGCTCTGTGAGCCCCCTTCCACCACCTGAACCCCGTACATTTTCTGATGTATCCTTTGCTGTAATTAATTACATGTCCAGTGGGCTCATTTCTTTCATACTGTTACTGACAATCTGTTAGATAAAGGGAAAAAAATGTGTTGGTGCCCTGTGGTATTGAAAGTGAAGGGTTTTCACACTGTCAGGGTAATGAATTCTGCACGGGTTTGAAGCACCTGAGCTTGGGGGAGTCCTTGTGTCATGTGTCTGGGAGTGACAACCCCCAGTGGTTAATTACTGCCATGGATGAGAGCTGAGCTGATAGCAAAATGAGATAATTTCATTAGTAGTTAAATTTGAAGTTAATTGGATTCACGTTTACACACAGTAGTGTACAAAGACACACTTGAAAATGCTCTTTGCTGCCTTTTCAATTTATTTTAAGAAGGTAAATGAATGGAGAAATGCTTCTAAACTGCTCCCTCTTTTTTTTTCACCGTGGTTTGGAGACAGGAGAGTCCTCTGCTGCTGCAGGCTGCTCTCTGCCCCAGCCATTTTGTTCTGCAGTGGGGACATTTGCTGATGCCCAAGTGCTGCTTTCCACATCTGTGCAGGGGTTGCTGCTAAGCTGTCCTCTAGCTAGTGACAACATTTCTTTTATGGAAGAAGATTACTTATTTCTACTTTCTTTGCAAAGTGATAATTTGCTTTCATTGTGTGTGTTGCCAGCTCCTAGTGAATGGAGGGACAGACATTTATTGACTGTCTTCTGTGTGCAGAGCCTTTGACATGTACAGGGGTGTTTGTAGCAGAGGTGTTTGCTCCACTCCCCACAATGACAACACTGGTGCTCCCCCTAAGACATTTCGCCTCTGGAAATGAGATAAGTGATGGATCAGCATTACCTTGGAGGTGTTTGCCAGGAACCTGAAGGAGCCTGGTGAAGCAGTCTGGAGGAGGTGATGGGATAAAGGAGATGGCAGGGTGCAGGCTGGGTGGGCACTAGAGCTGCTGTGTGCTCCTTCTATCATGGAGGTGTGCCTGTTTCAGGTCGGCAGATATCACTGCAGGTACTGATGCTGCTGGGGCTACCAACCTCTCCATGGGCAGGCCACTGTAGGAAACACTCAGAAAGGTATTTTGGTACTTGGAGCTTAAACTTGTTGGCAGAGGTTGTTGGAAAGAGATTGTTGTTTACCTTGGAAAATCCTGCTAGGCTCTGCTCTAGTTGAGCTTCTCTATAGGCTGGAGGTGGCAGGTGAGCTGCTCTGTCCTGCACAATACCAGCCCAGCAAGGCAAGGAGGCAGCTCTGCCCACAGCTGCTTCTGCCCCATCTCTAGGTGTCTAAAATAACCTTCAAGTAGCACAGGACAAAGACATTCAGGAAAAATTACGTCTTGAAGGACCTAGGTTCCTATGTCTGTGTGGCCCACTGCTGAAATGTAGATGTTCATTTCCTCTTGAGTGCTCTGCCTGTATGAGTAAGGCAGGAACACCCTAGAGCAGAGGCTGCTTCTTAACCACTCTTTGTACTAGGTGGGTTAGTGTTTTTCTCTTAAATCAATTGCCTTATTGCAGTTGGAACTTGGCAGCACTGGGGGGAAATCTCATCGAGAATGGGATGCTCCAGCCTTTCTTTTTTGGTGAAAGCAGATTGTATGGGATTGACAGGATGAGGTTGGATTGCGGCTCTTGCAGCTGTGGTCACCTTTGACCCTTGGTCACCTTTGGCTAGGCCCCTCAGTCTCCTCTCAGGCCCTGCCTGAGACTTGGCTGTGGGGACCCTACAAGGAAGATTTGTTGCCAGATGACAGAACATTTAATTTGGAAATGGGATTTAATGGAAACCAGCCCAAACCTGTGGAATAGATCATGGATGATGTTTTCTTCATTGACTGAGGAGAAGAGGTCCTTTGTTACACTGTTTTTTGTGGTGGTTATATTGCTCAGTGCCCTTGACAATGATCCTAGTCATTCTGGGTGTGGCAGTGCCTTTGGAGAAAGTGAATAATTTATAATATTTCAAAATACTGAAGTAAATATCAAGGTTTTTATGATAGCTATGGAAAGTGAGGAGTGGGGTGTAGTCAGTGTGGGGCAGTTTGGGAGCGGGCCTTCCCCACAGGTCAGGGCACCTTTGGGATGTGAAGTGTTGTGCCATTCTGTGGTGACACCATACAACCAAGGAAGGGAGGAGTCCTGATTTCCCTCCAGGGTCTCTGGAGGGCTCCTAGGTGGCAGTAGTCAGCCTGTGAAATGTTTGTCTGTATTAGGGACAGCCCTTAGCTGAGTCCCTGCTAGCACTGGGAGTGCACTGGGAGTCTCAGTAGCTTCTGAGACTGACTTTATGCAGACTGCAGATACTTTTGTATTCTCCAGACTGTAGAGGTGACATAAAGCATTTAATTTTGTGTGGGAGAGAAGGAAGCAGGGCAGTGATGAGGGGAGAACATTTTAATCTAAAATAACCATTTTCTGCCTGCATTGAATAATTAGAATTCATTATGCCCTTCCGTAAGGGATGTGGCTTCTCTCTAGCACTGGAGAGCAAATTAATCAATTGTTTTGAACCTTAAATTCTTTTAGGATGTGAATGCACCATAAATATTCTGTAGGAAGGGCCTGAGAGGAACAGCTTGCATCCTGATTTGCGGATACTGAGTGCGGCGGAAAGTGGGGCATGTGCTAAGAGATCAGTGCAGCGATGCTAGAGTTTTGGCATGTACCCCTTCATCTGAGGGTAGGGGAAGGCAGCCTTTGTGGCCGTGACCCAGAGATTGTGAGCCACAATTTGCAATTACTTGTGTACCTGTCTCTTGTCTCATCAGGTGAAGCTCGTTTCTTTAAAGATATTGAAAAAAGGAAAATTTTTAAGTTTTATATTTAGATCAGTTAAAAACGAAATTTGGGCTCAAAATCTTTACCAAACAAAAAACGTTTTTTAAAAAATGATTTTGGCTTTTGGAAAAATATTCCATTTCAGTCTCTCCAAGCTTTAGAGACCTGAAAAAATTCCACTGTCTTGAAAACAATTGTCTATAGAACACAATGTGAAAAAACAGAATCTGTGCATTTTTTCTTGACAGTGGTGCTAAAATCTACAATGTCACATATCTTTTGCTGATCCAACATGCTACCTTTTAAGGAAGGAATCTGATTTTTGCTGATGAGTTGTTTTGGGCCAACAAGACCTTGGAGTTGACTGTTGGCAGAGTGTTCCCTGTCCTGTAGAGGTTGGAAGAGCACAAGGGCCAGGTGCCTCATGCAGCCCAGAGTCCCTTCCTCTTAACTGAGGTGCACACTCAGCTTTTCAGAGCTAGGCTCTGCAGTGCCACTGCCTCTGGGTGGTGGTTTGGATCTGATGGACCCCTCCTTTTCCTTTGGCCTTGGAGGAGCCACTTGGCAGGCTGGCAGAGGTGCTGGCAGAGCCACGGGGTTGGGTCTAAGGGGCAGGTCTGTGAATTAAAGTGGTACCTGAGTAGTGTGTGTGATGCTCACACTGGGAGGGGATTACAGAGCCTACATCCAGCTGCTGACCAAGCCATGGTGTTGCAGGGCCAGTGCTGCCAGGCACCTGTGTGTGTCTCAAAAGCAACTTCTCCTTGGCTAAGTATTCTGCCCACGGATGCCATGGGAGCCCAGAAGATCGTGAGTGGGCTCCAGGATTTCCTCTGGGGTGAGGGATGGATNGCTCTCTAGGTGTCTCTATTCACAGATACTGCCTGATGAGATCACAGGAGCATCCTTTTCTTCTGGAGGGTCTCTTGTGGTCTCTCTCAGCTGACAGTGATTTACCCAAAATCCCACTGTGGCAGCCTGAAGGGATGGTGACTATTCCAGAACCTCCACATGGGAGCAGGGTCCAGGCATGACTGAGGAAACACTTCTGTGGCACTGTGTGAGCCATGCTAGCTGACCTCCTGTCTTTACACTGCCAGCAGAAACATGTCCTCAAAGGTGGTAAGAGATGTGTCTGGGAGAGGGTGAAGGAAGAGAAGGGCCCTGTGCCCCCTGGTCCAGGGGCAGAGGGGGATGGAAAACATCCCACTGTCTGCTTTTGTGGGGTTATTTCCATGGAAGTCCTGTGGGTACTTGACTAAAACCTATGTTTCTGTGGCTGAGTGCATCAGGCTGTATCTGCAAATCTGACTCTTCTTCTGGCACTGTGACAAACTATATTTTGAACCACCTTCATGTCTCACATGTCTCAATGCCTTGTGTTTGTTCCTTTTTTTTTTAAACTGCTTTAATAGGAGATAAAACAAATGCCCTGCATTGTATTTAGATCTCAAAAATTTAGATCTCAGCCTGTGCATGTGGTTTTCTAGGGAGTTTTCTGGAAAAATGTCATTAAGATCTGTGTTATTTCCCATTTCACTGCTTTTGACTTTACAAATCTAAGCTTTGGAGAAATTTGGGAATAGGGGTGACCAGCTGGAGTTAAGGTGGGTGTGTTCCTCTCCCTGCAGAGCTCTGCTCTTCACCTTCCAGTCTCGCACTTCATTGGAGCTTTGTGGCAGCTTATAGAGAAAACAAAACTGTGCCTGCCCTCCCTGCCAGGCTGGAAATCCCATGCTGGTCCTCGCAGAGCAGTGATGACAAATGCATGGCTGTGTTCTGGGTGCTTGGGGAGATGTAAAACCATGTCTGCTTGTCGCAATGCTCACGTGATGATTTGTTGGTTTGATTCCTCAGGTCGTGAGCTGGCAAGTACAACCCTCCCAGGATACCCTCCACATGTCCCTCCTGCTGGACAGGGCAGCTACTCCGCTCCAGCGCTGACAGGAATGGTGCCTGGTGAGTCTTCAGAGCAGGGGGGGGGAAGAAAACATAAAGGGAAAGCAAATAGCATTTCAGGAGAGAAAACACTGCGTGCTGTAAATGTTCTGTGCAGGTAGAAGCCAAAGTGATGAAGGGTAGGTGTGGGGTAGTCCTGAGTGAAGTAGGACCAGGCTCCCCAGCACAGGAGGCTGCATAACCTGCGGAGTGCCAAAGCAGAGTGTTGGCACTGAAACACTGAAGGAGCTCCCAACCTCTCTTCTGTGGAACCTGGAGATTTCTCCATATTGGGCTGTGCCAGGCTCAGGTTTTTCTCTAACTTACCTGATTTCTTCCAACACTGTGCCTCTGTGCTGCCCCAGCAGTGAGGTCATTGGGCCTGGGGGCTGGATGTGTCCTGACCTCAGACTTCCTCTGTGCAACCTGATTGATGGGGACACCAAGTTGTTCCCAGGACACTGTACTTCTGTAATTTCCTTCCCATTTTGGAACCTTGCCATCAGAAAGGCCAGGTGGCATGAGCCAGCAGGTGGCTACTGCTTGCCTGTGTGGCAGCAGAAGCAGAGGTTGTGCTGGTGCCTGGGTGGGCAGAGCAGGCTCTGCAGGTATGTCACATCGCTGGTGCCAGCCTTCAGCGCTGTTGGCTGCAGATCTGCACGCAGCTCAGAGTAGGACAGTGACTTCTGGGTGCTGACAACAAGGAGTTGTGGGGCCACAGCACTCCTGTCTTTTCTGGAGAGTTACCAGTTCTTTGGGAGCAGCTGCTGGGGTGGGTTGGCAGAGCTGCAGGATGTGGGGCTTAATGGTGCTCAGCCAGAGGAGGTGCAGTGAGGTTCAGTGATGTAGAGTCATCTGAGCCGATCTTCCCAGGTAATAGATTTTATTTTTAACTACATATAGGCTTGTGTGACCCATTATATTGAATAACTGCACTGTTCCTCTCACTGGTTCCTTTAATAACAACCTTCTGCTCCAGCTAGTGTGAAGGTCAGCTGCAAATTCTTGTAGGTTCTCTGTCTCATTTAAGTGAGAATTTGCTAACTAGCATCCAAAATGCCTTCTCAATCCTTCTTTGACTCCTGTCCTTTGCAGGATCAGTTTTAGAGCCTTGCTAGGGTAAGCAGCACAGTCCCTGAAGGGCTGACAGTAAGGCAGGCGACAGACCCAGTCTGCTACCATTGGCACATCCCTGCTTGTTCCAAGATGGCCAAATTGTCATTTGTGCCCGAGCATGGGCATGTGTTTGCTGTGCCAGCTCTCAGGAATTCGTCTCACGACCTGCCTCTGCCTTGTCCTAGTTTTTGGAGCCTTTGCTAGAAATGTGCTTCCTTGATAAGATTTTTAATCATTAGCCATGAATTTCTGCTCGTAATTAAGCAATTGTGTGAGTTAAGTGGTTAGAGACATGGGAAAAATGTATACATGATAACACATAAGCAGTGTTTTGTTGCATGCTTGTTGCTGCTGCTGTTGCCCCTGCTGATGTGAATAAACCCAGCCCTTACCATACTGGATGTTTGTCCCATACCTGCTGGGGTCTGTAGCTTGCCTAGGGGGACAGGAGACCTTCACACTCCTTGCATTTGCAAGATGTGTGGATTCAGCTCCATGTTCTGTCCTTATCTTTTCTCCAGCTCCCCCCCCCAACACTGCTCACCCTCACAGGAGCACTTTTGCCTCCTGACAGCCCCAGGTCCTTTCTTATCTGTCCCACAGGCAAGGAGGTACACAGGAACCTGTCTCTGCTGCATCTCCATGACTTGTTCAAACACATGCTTAAAATTTCACATTTCCTTCCTTTCCTGCAAAACAAGGGACTTGCATATGAGCAGTGAATTTCCATTTTTATGTGGCTTGTCTGCCATGGCAGAGAATAAACTATTCAAGTGCTTTTCTCTGAAGAAACCAAACAAGCAAACACATGGTTTGATTTCAGCCTGGAGCTTTAGGGACTGACAGCCGGCGTTGCTTGAGTCTCCCATGAATGTGTTTCCTCTGCAGGCTGCTGGCCCTGCAATCTTCTCCTGCCTTTTGGTGGGCTGTCACCCTGTAGAATTGACTGGAGAGGAGCTGTCTGAGCTGTGCTGAGGTGCCAGCACCCACAGTGCTCTGATGTCACAGGGCACAAGTGAAATGCCACAGTGGGGACAGATGGGTGGGTAGGTGGGATAACAACTGGCTGGGTGGTCAAGCTCAGAGGTGGTGCCTAATGCCACACTCCAGGTGGATGCTGGTACCACACATAGACTGCAGGGCATGGCTAGAGGTCTCTCTTGGTTCACAACCTGATCCATAACTAGAAGAGAGCCAGCTTACCAGGTGGTCAGAGGATGCCAACCTGCATGATTCCATCAGCAGGCTCCAGAGCAGGGCAGTGATGTGGAGGCACGTAGACAGGCTGAGAAGGAGCATGAAATCCAGCAAGGGAAAACCAAATGTTATTGCACCAGGAAAAGGAGCACTTTGCAACAAAATGGGCTGAAGTTCCTGGAGGGGCTCCAGGGATGAGGCATACTGAGGGCTGAGCATCAGTGTGCCATCTGCACTGGTCGTGAGATGGTCAGCATCATCCTGGGCAGGAGTTGAAGGGAAGGAGTCATCCCCCCTCACTTGGAACTTAGGTACTCAGAATGGTACTGGTTTGGGCCCCCTTACACAAAGAAATAATTGGCAGAAGTCAAAACAAGCAAGATGCAAGGGTATGACTAAAGTCTCCAAACTTTTCCCCCAAAAGATAGGCTCAGTGGTGAAACAGGTTGCTGAGAGGTTGTGCAGTCTCCATGCTTGAGGGTTTTCAAGGCCCTTCACATTGGGTGAGACTGCCTGATGACTTTTCCATCCTGAAATGGCTGGTCATGCCATGACTCAATGTTTCAACTAAGGCACTGCTGGAAATGTGCTGCAGAAATTCATATGCTTCTGCATGATACTGTGAGTAGGGATGAAGTCAGGAAACTGTTAACACAGGGAGATCAGGCCCCTCTCCGTAAAGGAGTGGTGCCAGCAGTCCACGCAGAAGACACACTTCTGCTGTAGACCAGTTACCATTAAATGACTGAGCCATGAATCCCACTCTTTGAGGCTGGAGGGAGCCCTATGGGCATCTTCTCTGTCATAGGGAATATCCTAATGTTGACACAAGGACTGGGAAAAATCACTTTCCACATTCCTCTTCCATCCTATGACCGTGGTCTAGCCCTGCAGCAGTCCAGTGGCACCTTCTTCCAGCCCCTGGCTCAGCATCCTGTTTGCCTGTGCTCCGTGTCCTGTGCCTGACTCACCTTTTCCTCTGGGAGACTATTAATGACAGGAGGGAGGCAGGTAGACCCAACATAAGATTGGTGACTATTGGTAAATATTCCTGGACATGCTGAGAGCAAGCATCAACATTGACTCTATCATGTAGTATGTCATAGGAAGCCACGGGATCCTAGGAACAGCCACCAACCTCACCTGAGGAAGGGGACATAGCAATGCCTGAAGCAGCTTGCACAGAATGAACACATTACTTTAACCTTCATTGTCTGGTGGCTTGAAGCATGGAAGTTTATATTCCATGTAAATGTTCATTTTGTCTAATGCAGCTCTCTATATATTTTTGTTACCTGTTTAAAGCTTTATCCACTGTTGCGTTCTACTAGTTTCGTGGCCTCAGCATCATCTCAGGGCGCAGGGTCCCACAGGTTACTGAGATGCTGTATGCAGAAATTATCCCCAGTTATTTGGTACTGTTGTTACCATTTGTTCACACTGTGACACTGCCCCTAAGGGGCTGTTGCTTTGGAAACATGGAGCATTATTTCCCCAGCAGCCTTTCCTTCCTGGGGGAAAATCTCTGGGGAAGAGCAGGCAGGAGCAAACTGCATCTTCTCCACCCTATCATGTACGCACAACGTGAAGCCTTGTACCACCTGGCTGTGCTTCCTCCATCACAGAGATATGGTCCTGGGGCTGCTTGCTTCTTTGGGTGGAGGTGGAGTGCTGTCTTCTGCTTGCAGTTTCTACCTCCTCTTCTCTTTTACTGCCTCACAGTTCACTTTGGGAGCTCAACAGAAGCAAGCTGGGTGTACACTGGGAAGCAACATTTGCAGGGGTTTCACTCCTGCCAATGTGGGGGCCTCAGAGCCCTTTCCTGAGGTGGAGTGTTTGAATGGAAGGGCAGCTTCTGAAGCAGCTGTTGGCTGGTCACAGAGACCATACAATCACCATAAGTCCCTCACCTCTGGAAGGCTGGGCCTTCTCTCCAGTGCTATTGCTTCTCCTTCATGGGCTTTGCTGCCCTGCTGACTGGAGTTGGCATGGTGATAGGGACCAGTGCTGCTTGCCTGGAGTGTCTTCTTGATCCTTTGTAGCTTCACAAAGCACCAGCCTGTCTCCAGCACCGGCTCAGGTCTCTCCTCACAGATCACTCCCTGTGTCCATGGGCCTGCTCCCAAGCTGTATCTGAAGGTCAGTGTTCTCCCATGTGTGGGGCAGATGGTAGCCATCAGCAAGGGGACAGAGGGGAAACATGAGGAGTGGTGTAAGAGCTAGAGTATGTGTGCCTGCTCCAAGCAACCCATCCCAGAAGCTGTGTCCTGTTTGAGTCCTGGAAGCGCTGGGGCAGAGGGGCTTGCAGCAATTTCGTTGCTGAGACAGGGGTTTGGACAAACCACAAGTGTATCCACCAGCATGTGTGTGCCCTTGCCATAGTGCTTATGATGCTGCAGCTGAGCTGGACAGAGGTCATATGCAAGTAGCCATGATAACTCACTTAAATCCTGTTCCAGTTCTCGTGTTAGAAGTGCTGGGACAGCAGTCCTTGTTTCCCTTCAGTTTCTGTCCCCTCCTCCAATTCCTTCTTCCCATCTCCAGGGTTGAAGCTCCTGCTCTGCCAGCCCTTTTTCCCTCCCCAGGGCTGCTGTTCACCCCATCCCCTCCTCTCCTGGCAGGCTCTGCATGCTGGGTGACAGGAAAGGGTAGACTCTCCAGAATAGTGATGCTGAGAATATAGTCATTAATGGGACTCTTGAAACCCAGATGTCCTTTCTGAACACCGGTAATTTGTTTTTAATGAAAAACCATGCAGTGACCCTGAACAAATGAATTTCCTTTATAAGAAGTCTATGTGCAATTACCCGACTAAAGGGACCTGAAAACACTGACATTCAAAACTGGGCTTTGAAAAGAAAGGCATAAAAAATAGCAATGCTGTCATTCGCAATCTTTTATCTAGGAGAAGATGCTTGCTCTAACATGTGAAGGGGAAGGAGATGATGTTGCAAACAAAACATGTGATTTTCAAATGCATTTTTTCATTGCAGCTGGCAGATCTGATGCTGAGGAGTAGTAAGGTTGTGTGACTTCTTCCTTTTGTGGCTGTTCCTCACTGTGGGTCTGCAAGGGATAGCACCCTCCCTCCATTCACTGGCACCCAGCCTGCAGCGAGGGGTGCAGGGGGTCAGAATGCCAGCCTCATGTCGTGGAGGGGTTAGGAGGCAGACATTTGGATGAGTGGGACTACCAGGACCCGGTCTGTAGAGACTGGTAGAATTTGGATCCACTGGCACACTGAAGACTTCAGTAATAGTTAATTTTTTTAGTTATTGTTTTTTTCGTTCTGGCTCTACCTTTGCCAAAGCTTTGCAGCAGCATGTTACAATATTTAGGAAATAAAAGAGAAGCAGATGAGAGATGAAATGCCTAAAACCAGGGGCAGAGGAACCAAATTGCAGTATGTGGGGTGTCAGAGGGCATCAGTGAACCAGATCCTTCTCTGTTGTACAGGATAATGCTGGAACTGCTTGGTTACTTGAACACTGGCATTGTTCTGGCCAGTGAGAGTGAAAGAAGTTTCTGGCCCTTTATGCTAGGTGGACCTAAAGCAAATGGGGAATAAACCTTAGCAATTCTTCAGTGAAGCAGAAAGTTTGCATGTTACCTCCTTGGAGCTTGGAAGTGACTCCCTAGTATGCCATCTGTTCCACTGCCTCATGCTGCTGTTGTGGCTGGGGTGGGGCCGTGTGTTTGGGTTAGAGGCACCTGTGCCTTTTCAACAGCTAGTGCAACTCAAACCCAAACCCAAATGTCCCCTGGTGCACTCCAAGCACAACTTCAGCCGCTACAGATGCACACAAAAAAAATCCAAGTCTTCAATCCCACAGTCAGAAGACCTGCAACCAGAGGGCAGAAGTACTGACCTGGCCTTTTCTGGTAAAGCAAATTTTTTCCATTTTCCCCCAAGTCTGGGGCTGTTCCACAGAAGTGTCTTCCCACCCTTTTGTAGTCTTAGAAGACAAATCCCAGAGAAGTTTCATCACCTATGATGGAGTATGTGATGTGCCATCACAAATATCTTGGGGCAAATTGCAAACCAGCTGACAAATGATTCCCTTAATTAATAATGAAGCAGTTAAGTAAATGGTATATGTTTATCTTCTGCTTGTGTACATTCTGAATGAGGATCTGCCAGAATCTTGGAAGTCTAGAGAAACATTTTGGTTCTCATCGTCAGGAATGCTTGCACAGAATATAGATAAAGTCTATATAGTTTTCAATATGATCTTGTCAGATATTATTTCATTGAATTGACTTATAAATTGTGCTGAAGAGGGCAGGAAGATAAAATGCTGGAAAGCCTACAGCCTTTGGATCTGCTGAGCCACCTTCCCCTCGCAGAGTGATTCTCACTGGGGTCAGTTTGGCCCTCTGCTTTTTACTCCAGCTGAGGATGTGATCCCCAGGGTCCCACGTGTGGCAAAGGCAGACCGCTCTGCTTTGCTGGCCCTCTCTGCTCTGTCCATGACTTCTGCCTCCTCCTGTTGAGGTAAGATGTTGTGCATATCTAAACATAAGTAAGCAAGGTGAAGTGTGTATAAACAAAGAGGTCTGTATTTAGGAGTGAGGAGGAGGAGGAGAGAAAACATATTGTATTGCTCCACTCTTTGGAAATTTCTATGCATTTGTAATAACAAAATTACCATAATTTGCTCGTTAACGCAGCTAGATCAGTCAAGCATTGTTCCAAACATGCAGAGGCTGCCTCTCGCTCTAGGTCTGCCAGTGAGTTAAGCATGGTAGAAATTAGCATGCAAATAGCCCTAATTCGGCCGAGCTGTCAGATCCGCATTCAGCTGCTTGTTCCCTTTGAAATCCCTGACAGGAGGGGCTCAGGCAGGCCCATCCTCCAGTAGATCCAGCCAGAAGAGTACCGAGGGGGCACCTCCTGAGTGACAGTTTGGCTACCTTCAGTCAAATCCATCTATCTCGTCAGCCAGCAGTGGTGGCACCGTGGGCTGTGGGTTGGGGTGTGTCTTCCAGCCAGATCTCCATGCCAAAACTGTCCCCTCCTCACCTCAGGATGGTGCCAAGGTTTGGGGCTCCGGCAGCTGAGTGATGCTGCCCTTGGGATAGGGGAGTGCTCTGTTCAGATACCAGTGTTCAAGTTAAGCTTCTCTTTGGATCAAAGAGTGTTGGTTGAGGTTTGGGTTTTTTAGTACTGAGGGATGGAAACCAGGGCTTATGGTAGTTTCTTCTGGAGCCTTAGCCAAGACTCCTGGGTTGTCTGTGGCTATGAAACTCTTGGAGCATCACTGCTGAGGACGGTTCTCTGGGCAGTGATGGCATGCTGCTGCACCATATCTGCCCAGGGTCCCTGAAGATGGGAGGGGAGAGAGAGAGCCATGCAGCTGGTGGCACAGGGCTCTGTCCTGCATCCCCAGAAGGGAAGCATGGGACCATTCCCTCTCTAAGGTACCCGCAGGGAGACCCTGCTGGCAGCTGGGAATGGTTCTCTGTTAATGATTTTTCAGTGTTACTGTCTGATGTGTTGCCCACCTTTAGGCAAGATTGGTGGTTATAAAAGCAATAATGAGAATTTAACAGGTCTTTTGTTGCTGTTTTTTTTCTTCTTTTTGAGCGGAGGTTATGTTACTAAACATTTTTCTGTCCTCTGCAATACAGTAATTTTGAGACCCCTTGTGCTGGCAGCTACAATAAACTGCCCCCAAACATCTAGAGCTGGAAATTTGAAGATAACATGTTAAAAGCTCAGTAATATGCTGGGTAGGACCTGGCACATGGGCCTGATTTCAAGAGTTTGCCATATGCAGAATCAGTTTGCCCCCACCCAGGCAGCTCCCAGGGTCTCCTCTGGGCACTAAGGACACTCCTTCTGTATGTAGAGGGTGCAGGGGCACTGCAATCCTCCTTTGCAAAGGCAGGAGCTGCTTTACAGAGGGTTTGCTAATAGGTCATTGTTCTGCTGTCTCTCAAAGACAGCAGTGACGATGACTGCCCGGGTGATGCACCCCCAATGTGCTAGCTGTGGCAGCTTGGTGTCCAGCCAGATGTGGCATGCCAAGGGTGAGGCACACTGCTGCATCCTCTGCATTTCATGGGTCCACTCCTGTTTGCTCGTTTCTTCAGCTGTCCTTTGGTGGAAACACAATAAGGAAAAGATAACTGCCATTAGAAAGCCGTGAGACCTACATTAGTTCTGATTTTGGAAAGTTGCAGTTTGGATTAGTGTAGCAGAGCTGTGAGAGTGGTAAGACATTGCACAGGTTGCCCAGAGAAGCTGTGGCTGCCCCATCCCTGGAAGTGTCCAAGGCAGGTTGGAAGAGCTTGGAGCACCCTGGAATAGTGGAACAGTATAGTGCCTGGTGTAGTCCCATATCAGGTGTTGGGACTACATGAACTTTAAGGTTCTGTCCAACTCAAACCATTCTGTTAGTCTATGATTCAAGTGCCCAGTATTCTGAGCCTCACACAGGCATTGCCTATGAGCAAGGAAAGAACAGCTAGAGCTGACCTGGACTTGCTGGGCTGAACTCAACCATCTTGCACATAGTGTGGTTTCTGAGAGGAGAGAAATATCCATGTGAGAGCACACAACACAGATTATAATTTCTGAGCATTCTGTTTTTCATGCTTGTGTCTCTTTTGTGTTTTGTCACCACACAGAGTTTAAAAAAGTTGGAGATTACAAAAGTGTTGTGGTTGAGAACAGCAAGTTGTCGGAGCTTTGAGTCCTGAGAAGTGCCCAGCATCTGTCCGGGCTGCCAGCTGTGGCTCAGGCATCAGATGACCTTGCGTGTGGGGTGTGTGGAACAGCCAGATCAGCCATCAAATCAATCAGGCAGTTTCCAGACAAATTGTGTTTGACAACGAGCAAATGCCAAGATCCCCGAAGTAAGCAGAGTGGAAAGCACTTCATGGCCCGCTGTGTCCATGAGCAGGCGTGTGACATGGCTGCTCTTTTCCTGCCATACCACACAGCATGGCAGCTGGTAACAGTGATGGGAGAGTAAAGTCTATGTTCCCATTGCATCTGATCTCGACAGCCCAACTGTCCAGTGCTTCCATGTGGTGAGGGTTGAGATGATGTGTTTTCTTTCCTTCTGAGCATTAGACCTGGCTAGCCCACCTCTTGCTGAGATTCTTGTCTCAGAGGGGGCTTCTCATACGCCATCCCCAGCCTGGATTTCTGTATGCACTGAGCGATGTGCCTAGCTCAGCGTGACAGGGGTTCAATATGTGCCTAGATTCAAGGGGTCAAGAAGTTGTCCTGCAATGAGATGGAAGTCTCCTGCTTCCAGCGTTTTTGTGGCCAAGGGAATGCTGCAGACTAGATCCTGAACCCAAGCATCCCCAGCTCCCTGAGCACTCCCCTCTGCCATGGGAGGATGACTCCTCCAGGGGTTTTGGCGGACTTTGCAGCCATTCTCCTGCAGGCTGTTGTTTATGAATACAGTCTTTTTGCTACTTGCTCGACTTATTTTCTGAGATGGTAGGCTTGACTTCTTTATGATTGTTGCTGGAGAAGATTTGCTTGCAGTTAGGACTGTTTGAACATAGAACATCTGCCCTGTGGTGAACTCCAGTTCCCAGAACCGATGTCTATGGCACAAATTGAAATGAAATACTTTGATAATAAAATATTCCCAGGATTTTCTGGATTACTTGAGACTTTATCAGAGCAGGTGAAAATACCTAGATAGTACAATAGATTGCAGTGCAGTACAATTCAATGTAATGTGATCAGTGCAAAAGTAATAAAATGGAGTAACAGAAATAAAGCAATATTAAGTGAGAATTTTTAATCAAAGTGGCATACTATAGTGAAAATGAAGGAAGGTGCTCCAAGAACTGCAGCAACCGGACAGAGCAGCAGTGTGTTCCCAGCCCCATTTCTGGCAGCACTGGTACTGAGGCTGTGCACATGGCCACGTGTGGCCTGCTGATCTTGATATCACTGTTGGCAGTGCAGCTTCTTGCTGCTGGGTCCACCTGGGATCCCAGGAGTCTGCATGCCAGTGGCTGGTGGAGAGGGGAGATGACTCTACAGGGCCAGCTGAGAGAGGGAAGGGCCAAACCCCTCATTGCAATTAATTGCAGTGCCATCTTTTATTCAGATGAGTTGGGCAATTGTCCTCCAGTATAGAGAAATAGATCTTTCCTAATGCAGTTCCAATATGGTTGCTCTGTGGCACCACCTACCTTTGTTGTATTAAAGTTAAATACCTTTGTGTACAAAAGTTTAAAGTGCACAGCTAAAACCTATGTGCTTGCAGTAATTGCAGATGTAAATCTTTTTGTCGTCCTGCAAAGACTAGGTGAGGTATTTCATAAATATGTCAGAAGCAGCATTAAAATTTTATGGCAGGCAGCACGGGTCGAGAATACTACAGTGACTTCTCAGCAAGGTACGTCCACCTTAACCCACAACTCATTAGTCATTGATGGGATTTCTGTGCCTTGTAGCTTCTCGGAAACGCAGTAGTATTACGAAAATCTGCATGTTACTGTTTTCTTACAATATGACAGCTCACTCAGAAGAGTTAAAATACTACATCTTTGACCAGTGTTGGCTAACATAAATAATGTAAAGATAAAATAAGGGAGAAAGACTGGCCAAACTCTGTGATCATAGAATTACATACAACCTTCGTTAGAAGTTAATTGGCAATCTTGATGGGACTGGGAACTTAGGAGACATGCTCTCTGAATGTGACCGAGTGCCTTCCAAGCACAAATGTGATAAACTTCTCCTTGGCTGATATGGAGGAACAATTAGCCAAAGTAGGGGCTAATTTCAGTTTGAAATCATATGTGTGAAAAATGGGGGATGGCTGCACCCCAGCTGCTCTCTGAAGGGTTAATCAATGACTGCAAGATGGGACAGACATGGACTGGATGTGTTTTTGGTGAGTGTGAGTGTGTGAGGGGTCAAAGATTATTATAAGTAATCTATTGATCCACTTACAGCAGATTTGCCAGTGGACTTAAAAGCTTGTGTGTGTAAGGAGCATGCACGTATCTGTGAGTCCATATTGGCAGGTCTTTGTTAGTGTGTGTGTCTGTCCTTATATGTGGGGTGTACTTCTGTATGCACACCTTTGTTGCTGCAGTCCCTGACATCCCAGAACTGGCCTGGTCCCCTTGCCAGTGGCTCTGTATGCAATTCCCCACCTTCTATGGGAGCAGACCCTGGGTTTTGCCCCCAGCATTTGTCCAGATGGCATCCAGCTGGATTGCTGTGATAGTGTCTGTAGATAAGTAAACATGAAGTGTATAGTTTTGTATATTTATTTATTTATTTATATAAATGTATATATTGTAGCTTCTTGGGGAAAAAGAAAAGTGGGTTGTTCCTCCTGCTTTTAGGAGAGAAAATAGTTCTAACAAACAAAAGTATTCTTCTTTTTGTTCAGATTTGTTGAAGGAGGGTATTGCAGGTGCTCAGTGGCCAAAGCAGAGTCTGGCTTATACCACTGGCCCCCGTAATTAACAGAAAATGTGGCAACATTTTTTGGCAGTTCTTCCTACAGGTAGAATGCTGTCTAATTATTAATACAGATTAGTGGCACTGCTTAGGATCCTGTGAATGCCAATATCTCAGGGTTGGCCTGACAATTGCAGCACATTACAGCTCCAGACACTCTTGGCTAAAGGTGGATGAAATGTTTGATGTAGTTTTGTAATGTTGTGTTGAAAGAACATGGGTAAAAGGCTTACTGCTCTAAGGACTCACTGTTTGTCAGGGCTTTTTTTTTGTCATTTAAGATCAACAAGTGAAGGTTTTGTTCTGTGTAAGAAAAGCTCTACTTGAAAACCATTTGTGAGGGCTGTTCTTTTCCTGAAATCTATTATTTTCAATTCCATCATCAGGATAAAAAAGGCTGGGGGTGGGATATTAATGATACAGAAAGCATTTCCACTTCTTTATTATTAATGCTTTTTTCACTTCTCTCATGTGAAAATAAATAGATTGCTGGATACAATGCCATGTAAGTGTAGGTTCAATGAGGAGAGAAGCTTCCCATTTTGATGCAGAGGACCTCAGGTGTGTTGAAAAGCAACTTCCTTTCTTTGAAACTACTCACTGAAGAGCTTTTCCAAAATTACTTTTTTCAGCCCCCCCTTGGAAAACACTTATTTTTATTAAAGGTTCTTCCCGCCACAACCCATGCTAGCCCAAGCACCATGTGAGCTCACTGGGCTGCCGTCATGTGTCACTGTGCTCAGAGTGAAGATACGTCTCTTTGTGGTGATGTATGCATTGCTTGCAGGAATGGGCACAAGAGTGGTGTCTGAAAGGGGGGTATTGGCCCCCCATGCTGCCAGATCCTTCCAGGGGGATCTGGCTGCAGCATCCATTGTCACATGTTGGATGTGTCATTCATCTTGGCATAGTTTATGGTAACACAATCTTGAGAAAATTCTCCAAGCCTGCCCTTCAAAGATTCATCTATGATGAATCCCAGCGGCTTGTCCTGGATGTTAGCTTGTTATGACCCTGGTATCTTCATTGAGAAAAATTGGGTGGATCATGGAAGGCTTTTGCTAGATGCAGTGTATTTTCCTGCTCAGCTTCTTCCCAGGGGTGATGCTGTTTCTGAAATACCTGCTTTGTTACAGTAGGGCTGCAGTTTGGTAACTTTCCCTATTTTTTGGCACTTCTATAGCAATGTAGTACTGCTTGGTCTAAAGCAGGCGAGCTAGCAGCCAAGTATGCCTAGTCTGCAGAGCCAAAAGCAGAGTGATCCATTTCCTTCCTCCTGTGGGACTTCTGCACAAAAAGCAGGTGAGGGACCAGGAGAATACCTGGCAGATGACCTGGTGGTTAGCCTGTGGCATGCCCTGGATTGCTACTCCCCCATGTTAAATGCAGCTGATATTTTTAGCTTAGAGCAATGTATATCTCTGATCCTGCTGTTTGCTAATGAATGTTGAAATCAGAAGAAAGTCCAAGATTCAATCAAAACAAAAACCAGCAATAAAAACTACTGTGGACTTTTCCTCAAAGGTACAGTTCTTTCCTCTTTTCAAAGGTACGGTTAGTTTACCATTGAGATTTTTCGCTAAATTTTCTTTTTTTTAGCCTCACTAAATTAAATTTGAAAATTTAGTATTTCTCTGACTTTAAAAGGAAGATATTTGTTTGGAAAACAACTGATTAAAAAAACCCAAATCCATGACTCTCACTAGAAGAATTTTGTCTGATTTATCACAAATTGTCAAAAATGTGTTAGTGATGTGACACAGCATTTTTTTCATATCATGTGGAGTATCAACTGAAAGGTTTTTCCCAGCTCTCCTGTTCATGGGGAGAACAACTATCAGAATGAGTCCTGTGAGCTTCAGAGGCAGCAGCTTCCCAGACAGGACTGCAAACCTCATTCTCTCTTGCCCTAAGATACTGCAATGGTTTCGTGTGGAGAGGAGAGTTCATTTTACTGAGGGAAAACCATGCTATTGTTCTTTGCTGAGAGCTCAGACCCTTTTCCTGCCCATCAGGGTCTCCACAGTTGCTTGTCCCTCTGACTTTATGAAGAATGCTGCCTGAGCTGCTGGATCATGAAACTGTCTCTGGGGTGGTGTTGGCCCGGAGTGACAAGAAGCTTCTGCTTTGATTTATATCCTCCAGCTCAGGCAACGGCTGGCCCTGTGGCAGGCAGAACTTTGATGTAACAGATTTCCAGTCTGTGTTTGGATAGCTGTTGCCTCACAGAGTCAGCCAGTGATGTGTGGGTGTGAACACATGGCTCAGTGCAGTGCTTATGCCTGCTCCCCACGCAGTCAAGCATGTCTTTGCTTACCAGCGTAATGATTGTTATTGGAATTTGCTGAAGAAATTTATGATCCATGTGATTACTTCCTCAAAATAAAATGATAGAAAACAAATAAAAGTCTTGAGAATGTTAATTTTTAAAAGTTACAGTAAGATCCCTAGTCAGAAAGGAAAGGTAGAGGCACCAGGAGTTTGGACTAACAGGGAGATGGGTTTGTCTGCAGGAAACCAACCTAGGGACGAATGCAGCAGATTGTTTTTAAACTTATCCAAAACCCCCCTGAAGGAGTATTGAAGATGTTGCTGCTCTGACGTAACTCTGCATTTTGTCTCTTGCCCTTCTGTTTGTGTCTCTTAATCAGTTGAGTTTATTGGATACCATTTCTCCTGCTTTGTTTCAATTTCTTGCCAAATGGAAGGGCTGAATAGCACATTGTCCTAAATGCAAAGCTTGGTTAACAAAAACGCCCAGCAGTGGACACTGGTGGAGAAACCAGTGGCTGCAACAATCCTGGCAGGAAGGATGCCATGGTTGGCAGGTCATGGTCACTCTCCTTGTTGGGTGACAGCTGGGAGCTGTCACGTGGCTGTGGCAGAGAGGAAGGTGCATTGCATCACCTGCATGTTATATCACCTGCAGTTGCATCACGTGCATGTTGCATTACTAGTAACTGTTACATGGATAACAAATATCTAACCCCCCATGTTCCTGATGGCTTCTCTGTGTTCCACATGCTTGTGCAAAAACCTGGTGTCTGGGAAAACTCAGTCAAAAGTGTCCAAAGCTACGTCTGTCTGCACATAACTGGCTCTTTGTCTTGGTTTGAAAGTCAGGTGCCTGTCAAGGAAGGCGGGAACCTC